>PYXC01002555.1:537500-542500 GCA_015244755.2 Tenualosa ilisha | reverse complement strand
GTGTGTGTGATCCAGAATGAGTGCGAGTGTGTTTCTACGTGTGTGTGATGCAGAGTGAGTGCACTCATAAAAGTGTGTGCGTGTGTGCATACATGAGTGTGTGTTTGAGTGTATGTGTGCGATTCTGGGGTAAATGGGCTTTCGTTCGACTTTCGTTAAACCACCAAGACTTCCCCATACTGTGACTCTGGGTCCTGTTTAACATAGCTGCTAGCGTGACTGACTGGCTTGACTGTGTCATTCTGTGCCAAGCCCCTGTGCCAGGCCACAAAAATCACCACAGCTTCATAGAGGAAGTGATGTAACAGGAAATGATGCCCTGTGATGGACTTAGCTGCATCCTCTTCACAGAGATTTTTTTCCTATTTATTTCAAAAAATGTTTTTGACTCCAAAAAGTCGGCCGTAAAGTAAAAATACCTCTGTTGATGTAATTTCGATACTGTCCAGGATATTACATCTGTGGGTATATTATAATAATACCATAATAAAAGTATAATTTGTTCATTTAGTTCAGGTCATTGGGTTTATGTCTTGGATGTTTTCAGCCTCACACAATGTAGCTCTTTTATCTAACAAAAGTTATTTTGTTGCCACACTGAAATACAATAAGTATGGTGCATCTGATGCAGCATGTGATGTTGCCATGGGCATCCTTTTGTCAGGAGTCCTTTTGTCTGTATTACTTGTGACGACCACCAATTACTATGTTCACATGCACTTAAGGATCCCGAATATGAGGCATATCCCGGTTTTGATAATGTCTTTACATAAATGCAGCAAAATCGGGTTTTTAATATCCTTGTTTACATAAATAAATACATAAGTTTACATAAATAAATAAAACATTCTGGTTGCTGATTATAGCATTCTTTGCAGTGTTCTCACAGAGAATTCTACAGGGCGCCACTTGACTGTCTTGGTGCTTATCAGAATTCCATCTCGCACGTCGACTCTAGAATCTTTCTCAGCATCTGTCAGAAATCAGGATAAGGTGTTTACATGTCACACTACCCAGGTTTCTTTCGGAGTACTTCACTTCCACAGAAGAGGAGTACTTCTTCAGAAACCGGGAAACGGGCATATTCGGGACACTGAATTTGGGAAAAGGTGTTTACATGCGCAAATGCAAAGCCAGGATACTTAATATCATATTCTGGATACTTAAGAGCATGTAAACATAGTCAATGTTAACTGCATCCTACATGTCCTTCGTTTCTGTCAGCAAACCAGCCCAAACTGGATAAATACTTTAACTCATGCACAAAGCCCATTAAAGCCCCATGCAAAACTCCCTCAGTCACATAAAGAGATGGGTCAGAATGAATAAGGGAGAAGCTTTTGCACCTCCAGCTAAATCAGATGCCACCTGTAGAGATCCCTGGCTCTCTCTCACTCACAGGTGCACATGCACACACACAAACACACACACTTACAAACAGAAATACAGACACCCACCCCTGACTTACACACCCATCTAACACACAGACACACTTGATCTACCACCCCCTCTTTCCCTCAGCTAAACTACTTCAGTTCTACTTGAACCAGGCGTGTTGAACCCCATGTTCAGTTGAGGCTGTGTGTCCCCCCCACACAGCCTCTATCAGCCTGTAGAGCCATAATCAAGCGTAAACCAGGTCTCCGAGTGCTGTCCGTAGAAAAAAAGAACAAGAAAATTTGGTACAGCAGACCCATTAGCGAAATGACAGCTAACACTAACCAGTCACCATAGAAACTCAAGCGACCTCAAAACAACAGGCTATGGGATTATTCACCCCAGAATATCCCTTTAGAGTAAGAGAGAATCAACTCCATCCATACCACCATTAATCTGGTTCTTTCATATGGACTCACACACAGCCACAGGTGACAACAGTTATATTTGCTGAAGTGTCATTCTGCTGAGCTACTTCATCCTGTTAAATACAGTTTAGATTCTATGCAAGTTACTGTGTAAGGTTTTATCACAGTTACAGTAAAGTAAAGCTGATTGGCATTTTTTGACACTTTTGTCCAAAGAGCTACTCACAATGGTTAGGTTTAGGAATTAAACACTAATTAAACACTAATTCCACCGACTGTCAGTCGCATGTCTTAAATGTCAAATGTATAAAATAGTGGAAATTAGTGTAGTATTATGAGTGAACACTGCCTGAAGATGTACAACCTTGAGGCTTAAAAGACCTTGACACCTTGATGGACATATTCTATATCCAAGTTACAATATTATATTAGCTTCATACTACAGTGTTTTCTTAAGACACAAAAACACTCCTGATTCCCTTTTTAGTCAGAACAGCAAACAGGCACTGAAACAAATGACCCTGATAAGCGCCGTCTCCCGTTAAGCCTGACTGTGCTCACACAGATCATTTAACTGCAAAAAAAACAACGGTTACCAAAACACTTGGTGCTTTCCTGTATTGTTTTAACATGGAAAGGTCTGTTTCAACATGGGGCCGCACGCATATTGGCCAAGCAAATGCTTTGGAAAACTCTCATACGTATTAAGTGCAACTGCATACAGCTGTCAGCTATCAGTTGGTAAACAGATCTGTACGCAGTGGGGACAGGTTGTTTATATCCTACATCTCTACGTCTTAAAGCATCCTTGAAGTTTATAGACAGACAGGCCTTTTAATGATCTGTTGAAGAGGTGAGGAAAACATCAGCAGCTTACATCATCAGCCGTAGCTGGGGTAGTGTATTTGAGAGAGATGGACATAACTCTACTCTGTTTAGAGAGTGGGGGTGAGTTAGGGTTGAGAGTAAATACCCCGCCTCTAATTGTGTGCATTTACTCTTGGTGTGTCCCCCTCCTATAGCTGTCTCATTGTGATGTCATCATCCTGTGACTGATCATGAAGTCATCACCGGGAGACAGCTCTCTGTCTGAGGACCACTATGACTGGACTTCCTGTAGGAAACACAAGTAGCCTTGATCCAAGGCTTACTGTCAGCTTCTATAGAAGCAGAGTGGGAAAACCAGCGAAATCGCAATGCAAACTTCAGCGTGGTTCATAGTACACATGGTCCTTCTTAAGAATGTCCAGTACCTTTACTAGTCGTAAAACATGCTCTACAAATGTCATTAACTGGACTTTTAACAAGGAGCTAGCATAAACTGGAGCAACTTTAAGTAACATGAGCTTTTAGGAATCTTCCCATCATGCCTTGAGGCATTTGTTTCCGCAACTGTCTGAACATACAATACGTACAGTATGGCATAGTGACTGGGCCTACAGTAGTGAGTGGTGGGGGAGGCAGGAAACATATTTGCGTTGGATGTTGTGATTGCAATTACCTGACCACAGTCAGTGTGTCTGAAGCGCAGTGTTAAATCTGAACCCTGGCCTCTCACTCTGTTTGTCTGCACATGCAGAGCTTTGGCAGTCTGACGCACAGCTGCACACCGCTCCGTTCCCTCACATCATTACCACTATACAGCAACTCTCACTTTCACTGACTGTAAATCAATCAGATCAATGACTTCTAAGAACGTTTCTAGAGCTATAATGTGTGTTATGCAGATTAAGAGAAGTGCATTTACCAGAAGGCGTTGGGCATAGACGGAGGAGGAACACTGAAGAACTGTTTACTGGTTGACTAGTATTCCAGGGAATCTGGAAGAACTATTTCACTAGTAACATGGGCACAAAATCAATGCCATGTCATAAATAATGCATTATATGGGATAACAACATTCTTGTAGTTTTTCTCTGCACTGACATACAGGAAACTAGTGTATACATTTTCTTAACACTCTGCACGTCAATAAGATCACAAAGCCATGGGACAATCATGACAGCGGACAAGAAAGACACAAACACAAACATGCAACAATCAGCAAAAACTACATTCCACTTGACATTTTGTCTTGACTGACACAAAATGTCTGCCAGCCGATTTTTCCTCAGGGCACTATCCCTCTAATCAATTTGAGAGGCCGTCAGTTTGTGCTGGATTCAGAACAGCTAAAGGGTGTTTGGCACGATGCTTCACGGACTTGAGTGGCTTATTGCTTTTCTAAAACTGTTACAACAAATCTTTGATAATATTGTATTAGATACAGCCACCCAATTAAAAAAAAAAAATACCATAACCAAAACATATAATTCCTTTGGGGAAGTGGTTGCCGGGCAACGCTACTACGGTGAGATGGGCTATTACTTTGTAATGTTTTTTTAATTGAAGCTTTGATTGAAGTTTGCTGCAGAGTAATATAGAAGAGAAGAGGCAAACCTGTGTGTTTGTGCTGGATTTACAACGGCTTGGAATGCCAAATCAGCCAATCACAATCAAGGAACCAAACAAACAGTTTTAGAAACTCTAATTTACTTCTTTGGACTTTGATTGTGCTTGACTCAACAGACTGAATCAGGTGCTCAATTTCAATCAGGCTTGCAGTACGTTAAGACTCATAAGGTCTTGGTTGGACTCCTAAGCCTATTGCTCATGAGGGCTTAACAGAATGATTCTGATGAAATAAAAGAGGTGTGGAAATCAATGATACTGGCAGCTACAGTTTTAATGTCTGGACCTCACCATGACCTCGATGAATCTCTGTCTAGTACCTGTTCTTGCAGAAATTCTATACACTAATTTATTTGACGTATTATTACATAATATTTTTCAAACACTCCAATATTTGCACAGCTGTGTTACAATAACAGCACAGCCATTAATAAAGCTGTGTCCCACTTGAATTCTTCATGTTTTTTAGGCTATATACTCTTTTTTGGTCTGCTTTGCTTGTTTTGTATGTGCCTGAAAGTTTTGCACAGCATTGTGGTACTTTAAGAGTGTGTACCTTTTACTTCACTGATCTGAGAGTGTGGGGCTATTTTTATTAGCCAGTCATTGTCGTTTTTTTTTTTATATGAGAAACATGGAAGAGGTTTTCTCTCACTGGTGCTTACTACTCTTCTCTTCATGCTGTCATCCTGTTACGGGAAGTTATGTTAAAAACAAGGAAGTAGGTTTCATCTAGGCGTGGAG
>PYXC01002555.1:527500-532500 GCA_015244755.2 Tenualosa ilisha | reverse complement strand
GTAAATATTGTGGGCTATTTCGCGTAAATACGAAACTCGCCTCTAGCTTCCCATCAGTGGCATGACCAACAAGGAATGTCAGGACGTTGCAAGAACTTGAGAAAGTACAGCAGTTTGTGACGCCCACACGGGCCTGAACTGAGTCTAGCAATGTAAATGGTGTCGAATGGCTCTGCCATTGACCATATTGGGGAGGACGTGTTTATAAACACCACTTCCTGTGCTCAGAAAGCAATAGTGTGTAATAGCTTCATACTCCAAAAGAGGAAATGTTACGTCACCGGGACCATGTAGTAGAGAAACTACCTCTCACCTATACCACCCACCACCATACACACACACACAGACCCTTGACCCCAACCCCAACAACCAAATCTAAGCAAATAAATGCACATGTAACAAGAGGAATTGCGTGCAGCAAATGCTTAAGCAATTTCAAGACAGAACAATTAAGCTCCTGGGACAGGGGATTTACAGTATGATGAAGGGAATGAGGGAAGTAAAGCTTTAACTTTAAAATAATCAACTTCAAAATCATCACTATTTTGGCAGAAAAATAATCTTACAATTAGCATTTATCCACAGCACCTTAAAAGATAAATCTGGTGTGAATAAATCTTTAGCCTTGTTGTTCGAGGTCACCTGGAAAATTAGGTATGACATAGACCAAATAGAGATTCAACAATTAACACGAACTAACTAACTAACTAACTAATTAACTAACACAAACCAAATGGGGCACAGAAACGCAGTTTCAGTTTCATTTTCCTACGCCCCCTTTCTAGCCGTTAGTTGTTAACGTTAGCTGCCAGTTTGCTATTAGGTCTACGTTAAGGTGACCAGAAATTTTTCATTCATTTGCCCTTGGGGACTGGGGACATTCCAATTTCTACAATCAGTATCATTAAAATAAGTAATGTCTTAGCTTCAAAAATCGGGGACAAAGTGGGTTTTCTTGCATTTTTCTGGTGACAAACCAGGACTGTTCCCAGAAATCAGGGTTGCTGGTCACCCTAGTCTATATTGTATCAAGTTTTCGGATTCTTTTCCTGTAGACAGCAGTGAGCCTCTTGAAGGTAGAGAGGGATACCCCTGGTCTCGAAGCACTCTGGTCATTCCATTAGCAGGTAACGACAGATTAAACTACTGAGCTACTGAATTGTCTTGTGTGAGGTGAAGTCCAAGCATGAGTTTTAGCATGTTACCTCAGCCCCAACACAAGACAACTCAAAACAAGTCTTGCCAAGTAACATCTCTCCAAAGGAAACCACATTGTGGATAGATTTGTCAGCACCACCTGAGGGCTGTTTCACAAACGCTTCCGCAGATCATCTGTAAGAATATGCTGAACTGGCATAGTTTCACAAAAATAGTGGCATAATTCACTATCTATATTATTTAGCTTGGTCCTGCCCATGCTATGAGGCAGACTAGATTAATGTTGCCACTTATTATTGCCTTAGTTTGCCAGCCTGCTGTCACTCCAATCAGGCCTAGGTACAGGGAAATTCCACTATGAAGGCACTTAAGAGCAAACACAAACACCAGCAAAGCATCACAGCTGTACCGCTGACACAGGCTTTAGCTGAAACCACACTGCATTCGACTGTCTGAGTCATTTGCCCTAGCGCAGAGTTTTCCAAATTTTTCCATGAAAATGCCCTTAAATTCATTCTGATCGAAACTACCCTATTCCAAGATGTCTTACAAAAGTTACCAGATATGTTTTAGACAGAGTAACAAGATAGTGACACTGTTATATATATATATATATATATATATATATATATATATATATATATATACTGTTTAGATCCCGTGAAATTTGACAAATTCAAGTCTTTGAAAATTAAAATCTCTGCATTTAACCCAGTCGTGGGTTAGGATTTTGGAAGGCAGCATAAAGGATACATTTATCCTGAGTTTAAAATGAGGTAGAATGCCGTTTTAATTTCAATAATTCAATGCCTTACTGTTACCAAATTCCATTAGAAAGCAGGATTCTTTTTTCCGTTTTAGTTGGACCCACACTCTTGACACAACCACAGCCTCCTAAATGCCTAATAAGAACAAAAATCTTAAAAATGCTAATAAAAATTATATAAATATTATATATTTGTTTACGTGCTTTGTAAGTACGTGTACATTGTAAGTAAGTGTTCTTCCTTGAAACTGTGTATTACTAAGAGCTGATGTAATTGCCTGTCTGATTGACAGTCTTTCACACTTCTCATAACTTCCTCATTTCTCATAAGAGCTGTACCATAATCAGACTTTGTACATCAGCAACCACACGAAAAGTCATCAAAGACCACTAGATTTCTTCAAGCAGCCTACCACATTTCTGTCCCACCACACCATTACTGTCACTTCCAAAACACACACAAACTGATCAAAAAATGAAAGGAGACACATTAACACATTAACTACCATTATAAACAGTTTAACGCCCAAAATGGACATGTTTTTAACAAGAAAAAACACTTATAACCCCCAGACAAACACCCTCAAAGCCAGCATTCAGGCATATCTTCAACAAGACCACAGCCTCTTCACAGCCTCCTCTCCTCAGACAGGAAGTTTGGTTATAGTAATGTGGAACAACAACTCCACAAACTAACAACAACAATAACAATTATCATTTTTGCGATTTTTATTGTTATATCAGCTTTGGTGTCCATTCACTGAGTTGACCACACTTGCAATTAACAGTTATTCTATTGACCGTCTTTCAGAAAATTTAGGCAATAACTACTGTGGCTTTTGTTATTGCTCTGATTATGACATGTTAAACAGGTTTTCATTGCATGGGTCTTTATGTAAGGACAGTTGTGGAGTCTATGGCAGATGTCCACAGATCTGACAGTGACCATCTTCAAAGGAACGAGTAGAGACGCTTCCACACCCGCTTAATGAGCTAATTGCTCCCAGAGTGCCTATTTTTGGGTAGCTCTGCAACCACTGAGCTTATTATGCTCTCTTGTTGTTACTGGGGGTGACTGAATTCTCCATTCCTCTGTGGAGTCTTTAAAAGTTCTGTTCTTTTTTCTTTTTCTTTTCCATTGTCTCTGCTGTTGTTGCTGTCTCGAGTCAGGAGAAGAGGCAGTGTGCTTAGTGTCTTCGGCTCTTGTCTGCAGAGAATTTGGCGTTGGAGCTGTTGAGTTTATGGATAGACTGCTATTTATGCCGTGTGAGAACATTCCACTAGTGCAATGTCGGCTTGTGTGAATACTCAATTCTGTCTGAACAGCCCATGCCATGAACTATTATACATGAATTTCCATGCTAATGTCAACTTGGAAGAGAGTGTGGGTGTGGATGTGGGTGGGGGTCATCTCAACTTTTTAAAAAGATATATCCCCTAACATCATTCTAGATGTGCATGAAAAATGTTTTTCAAGATATAGAACACAATTATAGTAATGTCTACACTTCGTTTTGTACAGAGGGTCTCAGTAGTGAGAAACGATTGCTTGCTGGATGTGTTTAAGTATAAAAAGATTGAATCAGCCTTGACTGATAGCATTCTAGGTCTGCTCTCACAACGCCTCCCTCTGTTTGCTGATTGGATGCGGTAAAAATGCTACCGGAGACAAGCTCAATGAGATCAAATCAAGACTAGCACTGTAGGGAGATGACAATCAAGTGGAAGTGCGTAGGAAGGCGTGGCCAGGCTAGGTCCACACGTTTACACACCCAGACTGCTGTTTTTGTCTGTTTGTCTGTTTTGACTTTGAAAGAGAGGGGGCGATATTCCAACCATCATGTAATTCGCACCGTGTCTGTGGATATTGCCACCGCAGACTGCTCAGGCTTTGGGTTGGCACCAGTAGCTCTCTAACACCCACGCATGACAAGTGCCAAACCTCAGAGATGTGCTCCAGGCAGAAAGGGCAGGCCACGACTAAGCAGGCACACCAACACAAGCTGCCACGGGTGAGGGCAGATGGGGGGTCTGAAATGCAGTCATTCTCCTGTCTTATTTTTCCAATTACTCTTTTGTCTTTTCTCTTGTGTTTTTTTTTTGTTGTCATTCTTGTACACCATGTCCCAACAACAGTTAGGCAAATTAATTTGTTATGTTGGAGACAGACGTTTTGGAAAACCTGTTGCCTAATTAACTTATCCCTGGTCTTAACAAGAAATTTTCCAAAATTTCGGATAAGCCTCAAATCTATCTCGTAAATTCCTCTTTGCTTAGGATGTAGCCTATCATTACCATCTCAGTATCTTCATGCTGACCTTACCCGTACCTGCCAGAGATTTGAGATGAGGACTTAGGAGAAAAGGAGTCAGCCAGGGTTCACGCTAAATGATTCATGCGGGGCACTGCTGGCTGGCTGAACTGTGGCACCGGCTATCCTCATGTGAGGGGGGTTAATTTAGGCATGAGTAAACTTTTTAAAGAGCGTAGTAGCCTACAAACGGTCAGTTAACCCTCAGGCGGAGTTCCCCACGGTGATTTAAACGCGTCTGCTTGCTTGCGTCAGACACCAGTTTGCCAAACCACTAGCTGGTGCCAAAAACGTGTAGGGGATAAACAGGCTACAGAGCTCGCACATGTGAACATATATATATAGTATATATATTGTGTGTGTGTGTGTGTGTGCGTGTGTGTGTGTGTGTGTGTGTGTGTGTGTGTGTGAGAGAGAGAGAGAGAGAGAGAGATAAATATGATATCAAAATTTTCAATTTGATCAATTTGTCCTTATGTAACCACATAAGTATCTTGGGTTAAAATCACCTTTTTCGTGATTTTTTTTTTTCTTTAAAGGCGTGGAATGGTGCCATGCCATCATATCCTACATCTGTAAAAGATGATGCCGTTGAAGATGACCTCATAAACTGACCACTCACTCCCATTCACATTTCCGTATCAGCACACGTTTGACTTTGACTCCGTGCCATTAATAATCTCGGCGGGGACTACCGAATGCCAACGGGATCAGTTCCCGCCTTCGGAGTGCTTGCGGAGGTCCGTCCCTCCCTGCTTCCGCGGG
>PYXC01002555.1:517500-520000 GCA_015244755.2 Tenualosa ilisha | reverse complement strand
GTGTGTGTGTTTGTGTGTGTGTGTACACTGTATGTTTGTGTTGGATCCTGATTCAAAGATAGATAACGTTCAGTGTTATCACAGCTCTCTTTGTTCTTGTACCTTTCTTTTTTTTCCTGTCCTCCCTAACTTCTCCCTTCCTCTACCCTCTTTCTCGTTCCTTAAATGTCTCCCCCCCAGCCTGCTACATGTCTCGTTGTTATAATGGGGGGACGTGTAAGGAGGCTGTGTACTCCTCGGACTTCCTCTGCCAGTGTCCGCCAGGCTTCACTGGAAACCAGTGTGAGATCAGTAAGTTTACACACACACACACACACACACACACACACACACATATACACAGACTCAATCCAGTCTTCTCAAATTGGGCAATTCATTCAAAATTGACAGTTTCTTAAATATTTTACACACAGGTGTCAGTGCATGTTATTTAAGGTAGAATGGGAGATCCTGGAGAAAAGGTTCAAGGGGATTTTAAGCAATAAAGTAAAAGTGCTGAGGGAAAACATCTCCTACCTTATCTTTGATACTGGCAGGCTTACTGCAGCCAGGCATACCTACAGCCCAAATACACACAAACACAAGTACCTACACGCCCAGGGATTCCATAGCATGTCAATGCCTGCATTTGTGCTGCTTACCCACTAGGGTGCGACAAAGAGATATTAGCCTGCATCTCCCAGTAGGAAAAATCAGAAGGACGCGCTATTTTACTATTTACTAGCCACAGATAGTGCTTCTTTCTCGTTAGTGCCACCTTGTGGTCATTGTGCGTGTCCTCTGTCCCCTGTCTCCTCTCAGACACCAGTGAGAAGTGTATAGAGAACAAGGGCAGTGGTTATCGCGGGACGTGGAGCATCACTCGCACGGGGGCAGAGTGTATCAACTGGAACTCCACTGCACTCAGAGGCAAGAAGTATACCGGCTGGCGCTCAGATGCCAACAGCCTTGGTCTGGGTAATCACAACTACTGCAGGTATGTGCGTGTTTACATGCACACACACAGAGAGACACACAGACACACACATACACGTACACAAACACACATACACACACGCACACACACACACACGCACACACACGAGTACACATGATCGATTCCAATACAAGCATGCACACATCGAGACACCACACACACGCGCACACACACACACACACACACACACACACACACACACACACACAATCTATTCACTTAGTAATCCTTTCATACTCCCATATGTATAGTCACTCATATCCCTTTCTCATCTCACTCATGATAAACTGCTGTATTTCAGGAACCCAGATGGTGACAATAAGCCTTGGTGTTATATTTACAAAGGCACACAGATCGCCTGGGAGTTCTGCACTCTGCCCACCTGTCCTACAGGTAACACACACGCACACACACACACACACACACACACAGCAGTAATGTGTTTAATGTGTTGTCTTTGGGATGTGTTTGTGACTGTAATTTTTATACTGTTCGTTATTAAATCCACTAATAATGGAAATTTCAAATTCTCTCTAACTTTTTTTCTCCCCCTCACTCTCTCTCTCTCTCTCTCTCTCTCTCTCTCTCGTTGTCTGTTTCCCTCTCTCAGGTCCCAATCTGGAGTGTGCGGTGGGAAACGGGCGTTCGTATCGCGGGACGATGGCGGTGACTAAGAGCGGCTCCAAGTGTCTGGCCTGGGACTCGCCCACCACCTCACGCAAGTTCTACACCGCCTGGAGATCTGACGCACGACAGCTGGGCCTGGCCAACCACAACTTCTGCAGGTCAGCATTCACATACACACACACACACACACACACACACACACACACACACACACACATAGAACACCACTCACACAGGCTTCTCTGTATCTGTACAGAAACCCTGATGGTGATCTCAGCCCCTGGTGTCACACCTACAAAGGCAACAGGTTGACCTGGGAGCTCTGTGACGTTCCCAAATGCCGTAAGTACCGCCTGTCTCCATAGCAACCCCCCATGACCCCAGCTTGTGGTCATTATGGCCTGTCTCGCCAGTGATGAGTGTTTGATTGTGTGTAGGGTGTTGTGTTCAGCTGGCTTGAGCTGCAGTGACTAATGACACGTAGTTCATCTTACAGTCATAAAATATAATGACAAAAAGATGGGGTCAGACGGAGAGAGAGAATAGAGAGGGAGGAGAGAAAGGATAGAGAGAAAGAATGAGTGGTTACAGTAAGAGACAAAGAGGAAGAAAGAGTAGAAAGACATACAGAGAGAGGGAAAGATAGACAAACAGAGAGAGAGACAGAGAGACATCCCCCCCATCGTGGGAGTCTATGCCTACAGCATGTACGTGCCATTCGACACAAACACTCTTACGCAACAGGGGCCCCAGTAATGCGTTCCCACGGCAACAGATAATTGTTTTGGGGACCCCCTCCTCCTCACTCCTCCATATCCCACCCGTTTGACCAAGTCAGAACACCGATGAGGCTCAAACTACTGTGGCCCCATGGGGCGATGCGATGTTAAATGCGGT
>PYXC01002555.1:497500-512500 GCA_015244755.2 Tenualosa ilisha | reverse complement strand
AAAGTAAGTGAATGAGTGAGTGTGTGTGAGTGAGTGACTGTGTGAGTGAGTGAGTGAGTGAGTGAATGACAAAAAAAAATGTAATATGATAACCAAGCTATGCAAGTCTGGTTATGGTGCAAACCCCCTCCCCCACCCAATCTTCTGTAAGTATAAGAGGATTTTTAGACTGCAATTCAGCAAAACCTACAAGACTGCAATCCTCTGTCAATGCATCCGCGGGAGTTATGATGTTATAATCTATGTAGTTAGGAATGGAAAATATGTCCACCACATGCATATAGTAAGTTAATATTTATGTATTTATAGTCTGTCTCTGAACTGTGCAATCCTATGCACATTGTAGTTGCTATCAGCGTTTTTAATTTATTGCATATTTACGTCTGTCTTCTGACTTCAGTCATTTCTCCTTGATATTTTATTTGTCTTTTTGTAATAAACCTATTTTACATGTAATCAGCCATGTGGTTTTCATTTTGTGCTTGTGTGAATACAATTACTACAATAGAGAGCTATCTATTCTTCTCTCTCTCTCTATATATATATATAACTGTTAACTAAAAACAGCCACTTAGGTTTCCAGTAGTAATAGTTACCTTTCTGTAGTTAGTTACCTTTCAACCTGTTTGTGACTCATCTATGTAGGCCACATACCATCAGAGCCATCAACTATAGCTTCCTGATTTAGTTGCGGAGTAAATTTGGGAGCATTGTGCCTCATTTCCCAATCGTTCTTATGGAGAAATCTGTTCTTACTGCGCGCTACACACCGAGAGAAAAAATCTCTGAAGACGGCCATAAAGATTGCTGCTAAAATTGTTCTTGTTGTGAACGCTTATAGTTAACCTCACTTAGGCAGTTTTCAGGAAGATTTTGTGTTCCCCAATGTTTTCCTTCTGGTGTGTGTTCATTGCTAAAAACAAAATCTATACATAATGTAACAATCCATATTTAATTTAAGGTGGACCTTATGAACTAATTTCATAGAAAATTCTTAGGAGGATATTGGTGAATGAGACCAACTGTGGCATGAGACTGCCCTGGATGCACCCTCTCCCCATGTCCTCAAAACAGCCAGTAGGTTACTTCTCTCTCATGATTATTTATTTATTATTGTTATTGTTATTGTTTATTATTATTGATTGTTTGGTTCTGTAAGTTGGTTTGTGCAAAAGCATTGGCTGAGAAATAAACATAAACTAAAGCACTTTCATCCAGCATCGCTGAGTGCACCTTAAAACGCTGGACTGCCAACTCATGGCATCTGTAGGATAAGTTACCAAACAGTTGCAACTTGTGTGACAGACAATGGCTGTAAAAGAAGCCTGGGGTCAGTTTTCAAAGAACCTAACCTAACTAAGCACAAGTTAAATCAAAACTGCGTATATCACCGGAATTGACACCCCTCCTCCCATACAAACCCTCATGCCAATGCCTCCACTCTTACACACACACACACACACACACACACACTCACACCAAATCATTTCACTAACTTCAACCTACCCACAGTACCTACTCATCTGCAATGTCCTAGTCCTGTCTGCTTGTCCTGCCTCTTGTCTGTCTGTCCCTTCGTTTTGTTCTGGCAGTCTGGTCTTGTCCCACTGTCTTGTCAAGGATTGATAGCAGAGCATAACTTCAGATTCCATTGTTACTTGCTAGTTTAACAGTAATGTCATCTTGATGAGACTGATGTCAATGTTCATTAAATATGGAGCTTTGTGTTCTTGCAGACAGATTTCAGTTGATGTTTTCTGTATTCTCCTCCTCCACATCTTCACTGAATAATCAGGGCAACATTGATAAGCCTTGAATGCTACTCTTAATGCCTTACTGTCCTCATGTCATACCCATGTAAGGTCTGGCCCACTGATTACATGAAAGACACACCAGGTAAGTTTGGGAGCCACATAGCTTCACCTATGTAGTGATGGTAATATTAAAAGATTCATCAACATGATCTCTCTCAGTGCTGCCCTCTAGAGGACTAGGTGAGACTTTCCCCTTGTTGACACAAGGACTGAATGGCCTTTTGTTTTTCTCAGGCCTGGGGGCCAGTCCACGTGGTTTGTGAGGACAAGGGCGCAGACCGGACAGTACACAGGATATGCAAAAATGTACAGCTTAAAGCGCAATTGTACCGTGGGCTTGCAGGCAAAGCACCAACGGCAACGTCAGTCAAAGATGACTACAGACCGGTGGAATGATGGTGACATGAACAAATACTGAACTCCCTCCTTTGGTGTGGGGGAATATGTGATGTAATAATAAATATTTGTCTTTCTCGGTCATTCCTCTCTCTCTCTCTGTCTCTCTCTCTCTCTCTCTGTGTGTGTGTGTGTGTGTGTACATCTGTGCCAAATTACATTAATGTATGGAAGTTACGTGTGTATGGAATCACACAAATAAGATTGTTAAAAAAAAAAAAGAAAACTCGCACAAACATGATTCTCACGCTGAAAACATTCATTTTTATTTGTAAATGTGTGTAGTCATCTCATACAGAGGAACTGATAGAATTGGAATGGGAGAAAGATTGGGCTTTCTAGATATGTGTATGTGTGTTTGTGTTTGTGTGTACATGTCTACCACTACCTTTCAGTGTTTAACTACTTCTGCACAATAAGAAGTCTAAAAACAACACATACTAAAGTGCAAAGTATGTTGAGTAAAAGAGCATCCTTCAAACTCATTTGTGATGTGCTGGAATAATTCTACTATCCTTTACTTCTCTGCTTTCAGAATTAGACCTGCATTTGCAAGTGGGCTACAGCTTAGATTTGGAAGATAAAAATGAGAACAATTCAGTTGAGGTTAAAGTGCACATCACAGGACACCAAAAGGACCAACATCTCTGGCGTCCGGCCCGGCCCGGCATGGACCGTCCCTGCGGTTACACAGATGTGACCCCGCGCATAAACTCAGCGAGCTGCTGGAGCAGGGGGAACGCCAGCACCACCATCAGGAGAGAGGGGGAACTGACCGCTGATGCTCCTGAGAAACAGAACCAGGACTCACAGCTGTGGGAGAAAAGATATAAACGGAGCATAAGGACAGTGGCGGTTCTACAGTGAATTACACCCAGGGGCAAGACCACCTCTGAGCCCCCCCCCACCCCCCCCACCCCACCCCAAAGAAATAAAAATAATATAACTTAAGCATAACTCACTAATTGGATTAGATCATTGCTCTATACAGTGGATCCCCGTTTCCCCCTTAGCGCTGCGTTGCATTTGCAACCCAGAGGTGAACTTTTCCCTGCGCCTGCAGTTAGGGGGCGCCAATGTGCCAATTGCCCACACAGTGATATGATAGATATTCAGAGATTTTTTTTTTTGAAGCGCTTGTGCCGCCCCTTACAAAATGCCGCCCCGGGCGTCTGCCCTGTTCACCCGTGCCTAAAACCGCTACTGTATAAGGAGAAATGTGCACAGTATTCAGCATTTTAAAGCAGGATGGAAGGTACATTTTTCACCACTATGACATGCTGTACAAAGGTACAAGGATTCTATCCTACAATGACATAACGTCAAGTATTCTAATATGACCAGTGGAGGAGAAATTGTAGCAGAAAGGTATGAGAATGAACATGAATTTTAGCCTGATAGAGATCTAAACCATTTGTTCTCAAACTGGGCTCCGGAGAGCACCAGGGGTCCACAGCGCATTGCCTGGGGGTCCATGAAAAAGTTACACAAGGCCAGCTGCTTTTCAAAATGTTGCAGAGCTGGTTTTCTAAAACCCAAAGCAGGGAAAGTCACCGTTTTTGCTGTAACAGGTCAGCCAACCGAAATAATGGTTTTATGACCATGAAAAGGCTGCATAGGGTCTCTTTAAAGTGGAGAGACTTACGGCTCCGCTTCCATGTATCCTGGGTATCCTGTGTGCCATGGGTCTGAAACATTAGTTCTGCCAATGGGTAGACAGGAGAGACAGATAAATCAATAACCGTGATGCAATGTAAACAGTTCAACAGGAATAATGAAGAAAGCCCAAGGTTAAAGTATTATGTCAACAGAAACGTGTAAATAAGACCATTAACGAATAGAATTTATAATTGGTCTGAAGTGAAGAGACTTAAGTCATTAGAAGACCATGGGTGCTGTGACAGATTAAGATGAATTCGACAGAAAAAGAGATTTATACAGTTGCATTGTTGTATATCTAACAGAAAAGTATAGTTGCATTTTGACCTCAGAAAAATAACAAGGGTGTCAAAAGAGAAATCTGGTATGACTCAAACCATAGCCCTGTTGTCACCAAGTGTTGTAGTGGGTAGAAAAAAGAACAAAAAATGTGTTAAAGCATAGACCAAATGGTGAACTGGCAGCTAACATTAACTGAATGGGCCAAAGCAGATTGCTTTCAGTTAAATTTTTCTATGCCCCATTCAGTTAAGGTTAGCTGTCATTTTACCATTCAGTCTAATTCAAATTTTCTTGTTCTTTTTCCTACAGACAGCACTCATTGACCTTACAGGTCTATGGATTGATTCACACTGGATTTCACTTTTATTGTTCGCACACGGCTTTTCTACGTTGTTCTATGATGGAGCAAACATGTATCCAGTAGTGAACTGAGAGGTATACACTGGAGTAGACAGAGCTTTTTGCTACACATTGTAAACATTGTTGACAAGAGGATACAGACTTTTGTCTTTAAAACGTTTGCAAAAAGCCCGTTGACAACATTAGCTGAGCTTAGCATAATCACTAAGTGGAAGTTAGCCTGTAGAACTAGAAGTTAGCCTGTAGCTCCTTGTAGGGACCCCCAAAAAAGTTGTCCCCAAAAGTTGTAATAATAATAATAATAACATTATTATTATTATTATTATTATTATTATTATTATTAATATAATAATAATAACAACAACAACAACAATAATAATAATAACAATAATAATAATAATAATAATAATAATAATAATAATAAATTAAAGCAGAGAGGTTGTAGGCCTACCCGATTGGCATCGATGGTGATGGTGCTGCAAATGGAAAAGCAGTGTTGCTTAATCGTTAATTGTTGGAATACATTATCATGACAGGTCAGATGAAGACAAAATGGTTGAAATGCATCAGTTTGTTTGTTTGTCAGCTCTTACATCAAAGGAATAATACTTTTAATCTTAGTTTTTTGCCTTTGTGTCCTGGATTTTGGCTGTGATTACATTATCTGAGTATTAGACCAAGGCAAGTGTCAACATTATCCCAATTTCACATTGTCTCGTGCTGTTTACATCTATAGCAGGGGAAATAAGTATCAAAATCATAATTTCTTTCAGTAAAGATATTTTTCATTAGACTATTGACATGAAATTTTGATCAGATTTTGATCAGATCAGATTCAGTATTAACCCAAGAAATCCACATATACCATCTATAAAGAAACAAACTTTTAAATAAAATCTATAAGTGGTCCTGTCAATATCTGCAAAGTTACACAAGTCTCATCTCAGAGCTGGTAGACTAAATGCAAGGAGTTCTCCCAGGAAATGCAACCTCATTGTTAGTGGGCAGTGCTGTGTCATTACTGGCCATACTTATGTCATGACACAGATACCCACAGGGACCCAGGATTGCACCTCACCCATCACTTTCTCCCAGTTATTTTCTGTCTACCTTTATAATGAAGGTTAGATAGAACCTCTCTCTCTCTCTCTCTCTCTCTCTATATATATATATATATAGAGAGAGAGAGAGAGAGAGGTTCTATATATATATATATATATATATATATATGTACAGTAGACAGTAGATGCAAACCCCTCTAAGTTCATTTGCAATAAATTTACAGAAATATATTTATATAATTTATAACATTATTATTAGTCCATCTCCACTTAGATTGTTTTGGCTTGATATAGATAGATAGATAGATAGATAGATAGTGGTAGCTTGTGGTAGTGGTAGTGGTAGCTTGAATGTTATCCTCTTTTGTAAGTCGCTTTGGATAAAAGCGTCTGCTAAATGCCTAAATGTAAATGTAAATGTAAATGTAAATGTAAAACAGTGCCAAACATTCTCATCTGTCGTCTGTGAGCTCACCTGGTTGTGCATTGACTGCATACAAGAGGAACAGAGTGGCGACAGCGACTAGCAGTTTCATCTTGTTCGTGTGGAGATGTAGATGCCGTGAGAATCACTAAGAATCTCTCCTGGATGAGCCCAATTTATTAGATCCAGATGAGGTGTGGCGGTTGGTTGTGCATGCTACCTGCCCACTTGCCTTTTCACCTTAATCCACAGAAGCCACAGACAGGCCAATGTTAGAACAATGACTACTCAAAGGAATGAGAGTGACATTTGTTTGCATGCAATTGGTTATCAGACAAAAGCAGACTTTGGGGTAAAGGTTGCAGAACTGGTTATTGGTCAATTCCTTCATTTAATTGCATAATAACAACTGGACAAGAGTGTAGGTTTGCATATGGAGCATAGGGACATGTCACAACCAATATTATGTAAAGGCAAAATACTCCCTATCACTGTTTAGCATTTCATTTTCATATAACAAAGACACAAATTTATGCACATCTTTTTGCAAACTCAATAGTATAATTTTAGTGGTCACATTTTGTTTTTTCGACGTGTCAGCGTTCTGCATTTCAGAGCTAGATCGTCAGGGTTATCCACGCTGCAATTTCATTTGCAATTTTGAAACAAAGGGTCTGCAGGCTCATGTTCTCCTTACATGGAACAAACTCACTGAGGCAAGTAGAAGGCACGTGTGTTGTGCTGACAATGTAAGTTATCTGTGGTATCTGTGGCAGGGCCTCAGAAACATGTGCAACTTAACATTAGCGTTTCTCAAACTGTGGGGCACGGACATATGACAGGTTAGGCGCAAGGCGTTACAACCTTTGAGACCGACGGCCACACCTTGCCCTTGAATTCACATCCATTCATCTCTGTTAGGTTACTCGGGGAGTTTTCATAACACAGATATCATGTTCATATCATGTGAAACTGCACGACCCAAGCTCCAACTGCGTTCCAACTAGTTGTAATGAACAGTTTGTGAGAAAACTAGCTTTGAATTTACATGAAAAAATACCAATTTAAAATAGCTCTGCATCCATCTCATGCTCAGTCATCTTGGTGAAATATCTCATGATCTCTTAACTCAAACAATTGGTTACTACATATCAATATAAAGAGGAGAACCTACCGATGCAGTGCCCTAGTAATCTTGAAATCACATCAAATTTTGCCATTGACTGCAACTCCATTGTCTGCAACACCACAAAATAATTTGTTTCCTTTCAATATTAAAAGTTGTTCTCAGATTTTGTTCTCATATAGCTAGGGCACATGCGGAAATGTGATTTCAGCACCCTGGCCAGCTATAAAGAGGATTATGATGCATCCCCTGCACTCCTATACTGCATTCTTCTCTGTGCAATGAAATATGAATAAAATATGAAAATGAATTAAATAGTCTGTTAATAGTACATATATTTTTGTAAACTGCAAGGCCAAACAGTATGTCACCGTCATCTTATATAGCCAGATTCCAGAAAACCCACCCAATCCATCTATGAAAAGAAATGGATATGTGGTGGGATATGTGCAAATATGCAGAAAATTATAAGACACAAAATATTTTTCTTGATGCTAAGGCTTATGTAAGGAATATGCAAGTAGTAAAACATCAAACCCTGTCAGATTTGGATAGCCTAGACAAGATATAGCATGTGTAGATGGCCTTATAATGATTGAGATAAGAGCTTGAAAGTAAAGCTAGTGAAGTTTCCCTTGGAAATAGCCTAGGACACATAGGGTTAAATGCCCATAGCCCATAGGGTTAAATGCTTCATTCTGAAAAAGAAATGAATCATAAAAATAAGACTTACATATGCCAAAATGTTGGACGAATGTAAAATTAGACCTATTTTGGTACATTTTTGCACACTGGGGGGAAGGTGTCAACAACCGGGGAGATGTGTGTGTGTGTGTATGTGTGTGTGTGTGTGTGTGTGTGTGTGTTGGAGGAGGGGGGGGCTTTGGAGCTTATCTGGGGTTGGTATTGTCCCTACCAAACCTTAACAGTGCTGCGGTACAAAGGGAAAGCTCAGTATCTGCTCTACAAATTGGTATGTTTTGTAAAGCCCCTGCTTAATTTCCTGGAGATAGCGGAATTTTTCACTTTGCAGTATCACAAATAAAGAAATTGTGTTCAAACAGTGCCATGTAGTTGACACCAAAATTACCTTGTTGGCTCAGGCTAACATTTTTTCAAATCTTGACATGTCCAGAGAGCATAGTGATCAAGAAAAAGACAAAATAGCACCTCAACCACTGCAGGTACAAAGCAATCAAAATCACTTGACACAACTTTTCTGACTGCTGCAAAAAGATGCTACAAAAAAAAAACAAACAAAAAAAAAACAGAAATGTAAAATCTCTCAACACAGACATGATAGGGAAAGCTTTTTAAATCCATATGAAAGCAAATGAAGACATCCTTCCCTGTCTGGTACATAATGATGTGTCTCCGTTTACTCTGTTTGCTTAGTTAGGCAGTTCGTTAGAATTTCTTTTTCACTTCGGACCAATTATAAGAATTTCTTATGACACTGAAAAATAACTAGAAAATATTTTGCTCTGCATAGCTTTAAACGACATGTGCTTGTCTCAACTGGGCTGAGTGTAAGACGATAAACATAATGTCAACCTCTATGACTTTTAATGAAGATAATAACTACAAATGTAAGAAAGGGAGCTCTTGGCCACAATTATTATGTCAAAGTAAAGGTAAAGGTTGTTAATGTAAAGGTTGGAAAACCTTGATACAGAAAATATATCAATGAAAAAGTCAAGAGTTGTGTATATTTATGTTAAAAGTGAGTAGTCAACAAATTCACAAAGGTTCACAAAGGTCATGAAACTTATCAGCTGTTTCATCGAACCAGCCAATAACAAGCTTTTGTACTGTCATCCAGCTAGATGTTCCAAGAACAAATGAGGCGAATTTCTTCTTACATTTCAGATCTGGACAGACAGGTTCACGATAAGCTACAGACAAAGAAAAGCCTCCACAATGGCAGGGACCGTGACTGTGTGTGCAAACCTGTTTAGCTCCACACCCCAAATTGCAGCATTTTGGGAAAGGGCTCTTAATTATTCTTGATTCTTCATTATGACATGAATGACATTGTCTATTGCCTCATTCCAGTTATTTCAGTTAGACATGACTCTTGAGACTTTTTCAATCTTTCAGTTGGTGTCCCTATAATGCAGCCTTTATAAATCTTTTTAAAGTATGCCAGAGCTTTGGCCTTCCTAGGTAATATGTGTGTAATGCATTTCCGTTCTGATGAAGGCTGCTTTCATTGCCAGATAAATGTTTCAGTGGTAGTTTATGACAGATGTTCATCTGGTAAAAATGAAGGGGTCACCACATTTGCTCAACATCTACAGATTAGAGGAATGTTTTGTTAAATATCTGCCAGTGTGATTAATAACCTGCTAGGCATAAACGGACTCGTCAGATTGACACATGTAGATATTGATGATCACTGGAATGGAAATAATCTGGTAGGTCAGGTTGGCACTGTGTGAAACATCACAGACAGAATGAAGTAAGCATTCTGCCAAGCCTACATTTTTCCAAGTGTAGCTACCTTTTGTCCTACCTGTTTCTCTACCTCCAGAACAGCCCCACCTGTGGAGATGAAAATAGGTACAGATGTGTGGGACTGTATGCAGGGTTATATAGTGCTGTTTACTGTAGGCATACTGTATACAGTATGGCTGCTCACATTAAATTCAAGGCACTTATGGTGGCCTACAGGGTGAATGATGCCTCTGCTCCTATCTACCTGAATACTCTTCTGAAGCACTATGTCACCCGACGACCGCTACGCTCCTCTAGCACGTTTTCTAGCGCGTTATCTAGCACGGCCAACGCCTTGTGCAGGTCAATCCAGTCTCTTCTCATATCTGGTTCCGCGCTGGTGGAATGACCTCCCAAGTGCTACCAGATCAACTGATACCCTCTCCACCTTCAAGAAACTTGTGAAGACCCAGCTCTTCCAAGAATATCTCCTGGCGTAAATTTTTGAGAATGCACTTAATAATTTAATTTCTCTACACTGCGTTACACTATTGCACTTTCAACTTAAAATAGTGCAGATTCTATGTTAGCAATATGCACTCCTTGTTTGTTCTTTCATTGCGTTGTAGCTTGAATGTTATCCTTTTTTGTAAGTCGCTTTGGATAAAAGCGTCTGCTAAATGCCTAAATGTAAATGTATACAGGGTTATATACTGTTTACGGTGTAGTGTTATATACTGTTGTATATTTACTGTTGTTGTTGACTGTGTGCATACTGTGCATTGCTGACTTCATGATCAGCACGAGCAGGGGCACCACTGGGGGGGGATATTGGGGGAGGTAGGGTTTGGGGGGGGTGTATGATAATTCTAGATCCATGGATTATAATCAAAATTATTTTTTGTCAGAGGGCCCAAATTTTTTACCTGTGCCCCTGGGCACAAGCAACGTTTCTCTCTGTGTTTATTTTGTTTTGTTTTGTTTAGTGTTGTCAACGCATGTGATTAATGGAACATTTTTTTTTTTCTACGTAAATTAATCATGCAGATGCATACGTCACACTACCTGCCAGTGCCCTCTTCATTTTCACACACCGCAAGGACTGTGATTCAGCAGCCCACTGTAGGTACTTTTAGCAACATGTTAGTCCACTGCACAGACTTTCTAAACAATTTAAGACATCATTTTAAATTCAGTGGCAGGATTTCCCAATTGTACTGTGCCTATCTTTCAATAATGTTTTAAATCCAGCGCTTCGTCAGCAGGCAGTACTTATGCAGTCATGAGAAGTTTGCATGTTAACAGAACATAAACTGACTGCCCAGAAACCTTGTAAACAGTTCTGATATATTTACAACAACAATGAAGTTGTTGAAATATGTGGAGTCTCAGTAATGATTCAACAGTAATGTTAAAAAAAATGAAAGCATGACAAAGGAATTTGCTAGACTCGACTGCTTGGTCGAAGGGTAGATAGTTCCACCCAAAGCAATTTGGTGAATTGTGCTACACGAACGCGGACACTCTCGACACAGAACCATAACAGAAAAACAACAGCGACAAGGCAACGGAGTGTCCTTTGAGTCTGCAGCTGCCTAAGTCTGAAACACAAAGAGTCATTGAAGGACAGTCACTTGGATGATCAGAACTTGAGAAGGAAGACACTGTATATTTAACCTTTGACCTTTCACAGTGGGTGTTGAAGAATTTTGGAGCGTGAGTGGCAAGGATTTCTGCTTACTGTATAAAACAAGTCACACACACACACACACACACACACAGCTTGGCTTCTGATGAAAAAGTGTATGAATCAGGGGCAGCCAAACTTTTCGTTGCGGTTTGCGGGCCACATAGCAAAAAATCAAAAGGTTATGGTTATGTGAAGGGCACAATACAACCATGACATAAAGTTTGTGTTTTTGGTTCCGAAACCGTTAGGGGAGTGTTTGTGAGTGTGATAACCTATAGCCAACGTTCTCTAAATTTACACCCAAGGTTTATGTTCTGTGTTAGTTGGGCAAAGGCCAATGCAAAATGAAGAGCACCAGTTCTAACCAGTTTCAAGTAAAAGTGATTGAGTTTTAGATCGGAAAATGTGAGGGCTGTCTAATGTTATACTGTTATGATGACATTGTTGACAAACATGTCTCACCAGCACCAAAACTGTGATGTGCGATGGATGTATAAAATTAGATGAATGTAACAACAGGGCGCACTTCATGGCAAGCCACATGAAAGAAAGCAGAGGGCCGCAATTGACTCCCGCCACCACTGGTATATATATATACCTTGCATCTATTCTATCAAGTCTGTGGTGTCAGATTGCAAGGCTTTTGTCCTTTTAAAACAGATAATCAGAGGTCAAGCGAAGGCTTAATGTTCAACTCTCATTTTAGCTGATGCAAATTGCATTACTGAGTTTAACACCTGGGAACTTTACAAATGCAAATTAGCTTGATGAGGGAGGTAAAAAATAGTCATAGAGGTTCTATTTTTGTGTTTACCTGAGAGCAAAACAAATGCCAAACAGACGACTCTATTCTGTGTGATAGCCTCCCCTGACGTTGTGAAACATTTCTGACTTAAAGTTGTTGTTTACAAGGTGATTAAAATAGTAAAAGTGCCGATATGGAGGTGGATCTACTGCTGCCATCTAGTGGAAATTTATGTAATAGACTTAGTTGGGAACATTTTCCAACTCGACATTTTTTTCTGTCAACACATAAGTGCACATAAAACAATGTTAAACAAATTATTCAACAGTTGCAACGCTTACCATATAGCAAGACCTGGTCTACTGCCATTTTGCTCATCAGCAGGCAGTTGTTCAGCGGGCTGCCTCTCTTTTACCATATAGCTGCAAGCTGGAGAACCGCCAGCATTTTGCTATCTGGGTTGCCACTCTCTTCTGATCAACATGGGACCATTATCATGTAGGCTACTGTAATCAAAAAATGTATGCTAACTTTAAAGAGCTTATTTATTAGACACTTTAAAAGTTTACTATTTTGATATCACTGTGTCCAATTTTTACTTAATTGCTCAGCCAGGCAACATATAGTCCTAAGCCTACTTCTGTCATGAGGGTATGAGTTGTGTTGTGTGTTGTGTTGTATGCTGCCATCAAGAGGCGATTGTGCGGAGCAGGATTGTGTCAAGTAAATTCTGAAAACATGTAGCCTATTCAAGTTTGCTTCATACCTCTAATTTATGAATGAGCAGTAAGAGGTGGTGTCTGCCAAGTACCTTTTTTATAATTATATGCAAAAATATTTTTATTGAATAGGGGACCCATTTTAAGGCCCTAGGACGATTTAAATACAGTGACAGTAGGTCTACATAATGTTATCTCATTTAACCAAAGGAATAGAATAGATGTTTTGCCTGTGACTCATAGGCAAAGGACGATTACCAGTAGCAGGCGAACGTGGAAGCGACACATTGACAGCGAGAGAAGCAGATGCAAATTCACACTGGATGAACGGACTCTCTCTCTCTCTCTCTCTCTCTCTCTCTCTCTCTCTCCAACGAACACTCTCACCCCCCACAGATCCACGCCTTGCAACGAAGTGTAGCGAGCGCGCACTGGAACATTGCGTGCGCTGACAACGCGTTGTTCAGGTGTGCCCAATGGTATTTGCATTGGAGGTCGACCACTCTGGGATTTCCTCATGACTATCACTAAAACATCAGAGGAACAGTTGATCATGGTAAAGTATTGCTGCTTTATTTTCTGTTGATAGCATATTAGGTGTAAATTCGCTCACTGCTTGCTTTCACTTTGATGGACAACTAATGTAGTCTGTAAGTCCTGATAGTGTTGTGGTAATGTTATTGATTTGAAGGCTTATATCGTAAATCTACGCAAGTTTCAAATAGGCTTCGACAAAGTAGTTAAATCTTCCCTGCAATGTTACATTGATTCGGAAACCAACACTCGACGTGTTATTGTAATGGAACGATCTTACAGCATAAATTGTAACACGGGCGTAAATTGTGTGTAAATGATGTTGATGGGTGAACGGTAAGACGACCTACACACGTGTGCGTCTGTTGTATTGTTATTGTCTGGCGGTAAACAGAAGGTGTGGGTTTAAAATTGCTGCAAGACAATGCAATTTTAGCCTTCCTTTGCCCACGTTTACCCACTCGGCACTGGGGACAAAAACATCTGATAAGCCCTAACAAAGTTGGGCTTGGAAATGCTTCCTTTTCCTCTTTCAGCTCGAAAAGGAACAAAGCCGTTTTATGTGTCACCTGCCTGACGCTGTGAAAGGTGAAAAAATGCAGGTTTGCCAACACTTTGTGAAACAGAGGCTAGACCAGCGCTGTGCCTTTACTAACAGTGTTGGTTTAATGTATAATATTTATGCGTGTGCAGTTTGAGGAAGGATATATTGGAAAGGTTTAGTTTCTGCTTGGCTATAAAAGGTTCGATAGAGTAGCAGAGGAACGTTTAGGGTTACTCCTTGAATCTACAACACGTGCTTTATTTATGTTTGTGTGTTTGCTATGATATGGCCAAATCCTATTTTGACAGTCTAATCTCCAAACCAGTGATTTACCTGGGTCAACTACTACCTGTAATCTACTTCCAATGATGCTGATGAAACAATAGTACATCCTCACACACACACACACACAGACACACACATACACACACACACACACACACACACACTTGCCTGTGACCTGATTAGACCTTCTCTTTGCGATGCCATGTTTTAAGAGGACAAGAGACAGACATTTTGGTTGTGGTCTTGGCCAGTGTGTTGAGCCCCTCTGTACCTTTGTGACCCTACACTGGAATCCAGACTGTGTCTTCAGATCATTTACATACACAGTGACCCTGGAAGCAGGAAGTGGCCCTGTGAGAAAATTACCCAGCTTCTGCTTTTGCCAGTGGCCAGCCTTTCAATTTTAATGAGCACACACACACACACACACACACAGAGAGAGAGAGAGGGAGAGAGAGAGAGTTTAACCTCCAGTCATACACGAATGCAAAATTGGAAGGTTATCCGCAGGTTCAAACAGGACATGTCAGACACGGGAGTTCACAGATGTGATCCTTAGTGAGAGTGGAAAGTGAAGATGGACGCATATGTTTGAATAAGGCAATAAAATGTTGTCGTTTACCACAAAACTAACAAACGTATTGCAATGAACTTAGTGACTTAGTTATTTTTTTCAGATGGGACAGGGAGCTTTATATGCCCCCTCCCCCCAATCTTTTTAATCTTGCACATGCGCACACACACACACACACACACACACACACACACACACACACACACACACACACACACACACACACATATACACATAAATTTACTCACACACACAACAAGTGGCAAAGGTAAAAGTGCTATCAGTGCCCCCCTGAGGGATATAGCCTACTACAAAGCAAGGTTACTTATGGGCTTCCTCAGGTAACTTTAC
>PYXC01002555.1:490000-492500 GCA_015244755.2 Tenualosa ilisha | reverse complement strand
ACTCAATACACTCAAACACACACGCAAATGCACACATGCACACATACACACTGCTGCTCCCCATGAAGAAGGTACTGCATACACTCAATACACTCAAACACACACGCAAATGCACACATGCACACATACACACTTGCATGTGTACACACACGCACACATACACACACATACATGCAAACGTGCAGGCACACACATACACACACACAGACGCATGCATACACACACCCAACACACATGCACACAGGCAGGCACGCACGCATGCACACAAACAGTTACAGCAACTCATGCTCTATGTGTTGATGTGCAATATGATTTTACACAGTCCTTTAAAACTGTATTTGCTTTTCCTTCAGATGACGTGTACTTGGACCCAAACGAAGGCCAGGTTAGTTCCTGCCTATGTTCTTTGTTCGTTCTACACTTGGAGTGATGGTTGCAAACTAGGCGACAACTGTGTGGTTCCTGTTAGTCAACTTCCCCTCTGGCGCCTTAAGACATGTGCTTGTGAGTGAAACTGGAACCCTGGGGTTTTAGTTCACTTGCTAGTGTGCTCGACTCCCAGTGTGTGGTGCTGTGAGTTTGCATCAGTTCAAGCCTAGATGGGTGCATGCCTGGATGTTACTGGTTAAAGTGTGTTACATTAGGTCTTTCATTAGGTCTAGTATGCACAATGCCATGAAAGTGAAAATTCAAGCAGTGGTTGCTGAGTGCACAAGTTGGTAAAGAGGAGGTGGAACTGATTACTGTACTGTAAATAAGACTTTTTTTTTCTTTTGCCCACCACTTGACAAGCATGGTTATATTGCTGTAACTATGTAGAACCTACTGTTCTATGTGTTCTCTAGGGTGATGGAGATGATCTGTATCTAGAACCAGCAGCAGGTGAGGAAACCATTGCTGTTCTCTCATTTGCTCTCTCTCTCTCTTTCTGTCTGTATTTCTTTTTCTAATTCACACACACAGACACACATACACATCCACACCCACATATGCACACACACACACACACACACACACACACACACACACACACACAAAGCAATCAAACAATGGCAATATCAAGCATGCTCTTGTGCTTGCAAAATGACATGCAGTGTTACAGTAGTAATGGAAATTCTGGAAATGTCACTGAATTCAATAAGTTCTTTCAACGCTTTGGGAAAAGACATGACATTTGAAATCAATTATTTTCTTGTGCTCCTCCATTGATATGGAGTATTAATGCGTGACATTATACTAGGGTGGTACAATCCACTTGAACTGGTGTTGCCTAAAGCTAGGAGAACAGAGAAAAGACTTAAAAGGTTATTGTCTCATTTTCCGTTTCTCATTTATGGCCAACCAGCAGATAGAAGCCACAGCAGATAGGAGCTAATTCCGTAAATTTGCTTGTTTACAGACTTTTGATTACAGACTTTTGACTTTTGATCACAGTTTTTTGACTTTTGATTACAGACTTTTGACTTTTGATCACAGACTTTTGACTTTTGATTACAGACTTTTGACTTTTGATCACAGACTTTGAAGTTCAGTATCTCAAAACTGCTGAGAACACAGATACAGTTAGACCGACGATATGGGTGAGAACTCTGTGAATGTGTGACGTGGCACATTTTCAAATAGTGTGAGGATAATAGGCTGCACTTCTCACTGGCTGTTTTGCAAAACTAGCGCCCTGGTTTGTGACACGAGTACACTGTTTTCACTCAATTTTCTGAGTGTAGAAAAAAGAATCCAGCAACAGCACACGCAAGGCTCCACTTCAAGTCATATGCAGCATGTAATACTTAGTAATGTGTTCCATTTTGGAAAGGGATTATTTTTTTTAACACTAATCTTCCAATAATACTTTTACATCATGAAATGCAGTAAGAACGTTAGGTAACACTTTAGATTAGAGTACACATATTCACCCTTAATTAGCATTTTACTACAACATAATAGCCATTTGTTAGTCATTATAAGTCCTTTATTAATACCTATGCGTGTATTCTACCCATAGTGGACCATTAACTAGATTTTTTCCAATATAAGCTCCTAATTACTGCTTATTCATAGCAAGTAACCTAGTTGTTGTATATGAATTGTGATCTTAATATACTTTGCTCAGTAGATTAAGATCACAATTCATATACAACAAATAACTTACTCACTATGAATAAGCAGTAATTAGGAGTTTATATTGGAGGAATTCTATGCTTATGGTTTACTATGGGTAGAATAAGCTCATGCAGAATAAGGTATTAATGAATTTGTAATGAAAACTTGTAATGACTAACAAATGACTAATATGTTACTAATTTGCACGTTAATAAGCAGCTAGTTAATGGTGAATATGTGTGCCCTAATCTAAAGTGCACAAAGTGTTATTTAGTTGTGTCATTAAGAATAATAGCTCCTGCCAAATCATGTGGTCCACAAATGCAAGATGATGCCCCCTTGTGGTTGAGATATTACACACACACACACACACACACACACACACACACACAGAGAGAGA
>PYXC01002555.1:475000-485000 GCA_015244755.2 Tenualosa ilisha | reverse complement strand
GAAGCTAGACCGCATAATAGCCACATTCTTTACCAGCTAGAGTCCTGCATTGCTTGAATTTGTGGGAGAGGTAGGCTACTAGCCCGATTGCGAAGTTGCTTAGTTGGGGTCTACTTCGCAAGGCGGAAGCGTTGAACGTGTGTTCGCGAGCGCGTGTGTCTGTCTCTCTGTGTTGTTTTAAGGGGGAGGGTCTGACGAAGAGATAGAGAGAAAGGGGAGCAAGACAACGGAACGGCGGCGCGAGCTGGCCACAATTCTTGATTGATACCCGGAATTTATTTCGTATAACGGGTCTTTTGCGCCGACACTGCACAAGAAGACGATTCTCCCCTTTCGCGTCCCCCTCCCCTGTACCACTTTCTCTCACTCATATACAGAGACTGAACGTGCTTCAGGATGTCACAGATTCTGCCCATACGATTTCAGGAACATCTGCAGGTAAGAAATCGAAATGGTTTACTTCACCGGTCTGATAGACCTTGGAAAAGTCTGCATAATGTCTCCCTGCGTCACTCTGGCAAGGCTGTCAACAACGCAGTACGTAGTGGGGCTGTTTATAGCCACGGGCCTAGCCACTGCCCGGTTGGGGGAATGACTTGTAAAATTGGAGCAGTTCTATACTATAGCATTGCGACAACGAAGCCGGGTCTACACTCGCGGGCAGCCGAAGCTGATTAAACTGCGACTTTGTTTCATGTTGGCTGGATTCCATATAGGGAAATGTTAAAACGTGCTTTCCAAAGTGGTTACATCAGGTATCGGTGCGAGTGGGTGAGACTTTTCAGAGCTAACTAGCGACCAAAACTAAAACAGAGAAGACCGACCTGGCAGACCCTCCTGCCAACCAAAATACAACATTCCTGACATCGCCCGAAGCTCTCGGGCAGAACTGTCTGCCCATGAGTTTGATGGAATATACGCCCTCTTGTAAACAAGTTCTTAGTTGATGTCGCATCATGCCATACCATCGATAGACCACGCAACTCTACTCAGACATGTCTTAGCTCGGATATTAATTTTCTGTTGCGTCGGTGAGATTCACGGAGTAGACAGCATCATTATACACATCCTTCTGTTAACAGCCTATTTTCTGTCCAGCGCAATCTTTTACAATCAGGTAATTATCACTGCAACAAATCCCACGCCTCTGCTAGCCTTCATTATGTTTATTCAGCGTTGGCACAGGGGGTTGGGTAGCTGGATGTCGTAAGTGAAGTGCGCAGTGTGTCTCCCAGTGTTTCTTGCCTGACGGGAAACACTCGAAAACGCGGGCGGCCAGGGCTTCCCCGAGTTCAGGTGCCTCGTTGCTATAGCGACACCGTGGCAATGGGTTGTGATGCGATGAGTATTCATGCTCTTTAGAGTTTTGCCTTGATGCTCAGTGAGACACTGTACGCACGCACGACAGCCTGAGGTTCTCACCGAGTGCGCCCTGGCGGTACCGGCAGAATGATCGCTGGGAGACGGATGGAGGTCTGAGTCAGCGCAGCAGGTATCAGCGCTGGCAGGATCAGTCTGACCGTGACACTGACACATTGCCTCCGTCTGCCTGTTTGACGGTCAGTGCCTGTCGCCTGCTTGCATCTCTCTGCTGATGGTTGTTTTTCTTGGTCGGACAGAAAAAAATGTTCACTCTGTGCCAGTTCAGTAGGCTACTTTTTAAGCCCAGTGTGTTTGTATCATATCCTTCACATAGATTGTGAGTCTATATGAAACCTTTTAGCCAGGAGTCTCTCTCTCTCTCTCTCTCTCTCTCTCTCTCTCTCTCTCTGTGTGTGTGTGTGTGTGTGAATATTCATCAGGGATACTTTTGAATTATCGAGAGACTAAGTTTATCTTCAAGCATCATGTACTGAATCACACATCATATCATACAATATTTGTTACAGTCTTCAAATGAAGGGTAGAAATCAGAACTATGACTGTCATCTTACCACTCCCCATCCCCAAACCCTTAAACCCCCAAAGGAAATGAAAATCTCCTGAGAATTCACGTAGCCTGTAGAAAAGTTTATCCTACCCTCAGAAATACACACACACTCTCTCTCTCTCACACACACACACACACATACACAAACACACACACACACACACAAATGAAACCCAGGCGTTTACAGACTCCCAGACCCCCTTGAAGAAAATGATGTTTCATAGCGTGAAGAGAGCTGTGGTATATGTTTCATGATTTGTCATTTCTATATCAGTTCTGTACCAGACGGGACATTAAGGGGATACTTGACCTGGCACAGTAACAAATATGGCATTTTCATTGTGATTTGTTTTAAAAGCCTCTCACAGAACAAGCCGCAAGACGATATGTCTCAGGATACGACGGCAAAATATGAAATATTGGAGCTTTTCTGTTGCAGTATCAGCTGATGATGAATATTGTTTGAATTATTGGCAAAGAACAGACCTTAGCTATCCCAGTGAGCAACTGAAGCATTATAAATAATCATTATAAGCAAGACCAGCCTCCTCAGTAGGAGGGAAGTAGACTGAGGCTGTATTTATAAAAAGGAGAAGAGTTTTTTTTATGTACAAGTAATTACATTTGTTCTACTTGACCATATTCTACTATCCAGTTCTAATTAACGATATCCATTACATAATTATGCCGTGGGACTTTGGGTGGGTTGATTAAGGCAAGTGTGTGTGTGTGTCTGTGTGTGTGTGTGTGTGTGGATGCGTGTGAGTGAGTATAGTGATATTCAATTGAGATTTGGGTGATAAGGGCAGTGGTCTATAAGGTGAGGTATGTGTTCATATGCTTAGAAGGTGGGACAATGTGAAATATTTCAAACTGGTGTTAGAGGTGTATTTGTGAATGTGTGTGTGTGTGTGTGTGTGTTGGGGGGGGGTTGGTGTTTACATAACTTCAGGAATGTTTTCTTTTTGTTTGGGGGGGGCAGCATGCAGTTTGGTGTGGATGAGGTGTATGTTTCCATGGAGGGGAATAGGGTTACTGTTTGATTTCATCTACAGGGCCGATGTGTTTGAGTGTAAGCAAGTGTGTGGGTGTGTGTGAGGTGTGTGTTTGTATGGGGCAGTGTGGGGTTGCTGTCTGTTTTTGTCTGATTGGTTTAGGTAGACAGATTTAGACTGGTTTAGATAGTGTGTGTGGTATGTGCATGTGGTATCTGTGTTTGTGCGGGCGGATTGTAGACGTCTGAGGGGTGTGTTCCACAGGGATTCTTGCCCACCTCAGAGGGGTAAGCCTCGAAAGGGCCTGCAGCACAGGAAGGAATTCTGGGAATTTGCGAACGCAAGGACTTTGGGCCCCAAGTTACGTCTTTTTTCATTCATCTCACTCTGTGTTTCTTTCTGTCTAGAGGCACGTTTCCTTTCTGAGTAATTTACTCTGAAGATTACTCATGGTATGTGTGTGTGTGTGTGTGTGGGTGGGTGTGTGCGTAGCCTGTTTGAAAAAGAAAGAATATTTATGTACTGCATGTCTATGCATGTATGTGCGTGCGTTTGTGTGTATATGTGTGTGTGTGAGTGTCTGTGTGTGTGTGTGTGTGTGAGTGAGTGTGTGGTCTGAGGTAATGTACTATAATACTCTATCCTAGATGATGGAATGGTTTCGTGCTAAGCTCCTGTATTGCCCTACACCCCCACATACACACCTCACACACCTCTCTCTCCCTCCCACACACCCACCCACACACACAAATCAGTAGCTAATTAGCGTGAAACTATTGTGCTAATATTCTCTGTTCCTGCTGTCTGTGTGTTAGATCAGATATTGACCAAATCATCAGATTACAGGTCTCCATTCATGCCAATGAAAGAACTAGAAAGACTCACTGTGGCAGACTCTATTGAAGCAGCACTAGCCTTCTTTACAGACTGCTTATTGGCTTGAGTAAAGGTCAGTCTGTGTGACTTTAGATTATCTAAGATTGGCGAGGATGTTAAAAGAGAAATCCTGTGGGATTCAAGTCACAGCTTTAATCTGTTTCTTTTCTCAATTAATTGAGAAAATCATCTGTTTTGTCTATGAAAAGGAAGAAAAATGTTGGCAATCACAAAGCCGGAGATGAAGTCCTTAGATGTCCTGTTTTCTCCACACAGCACCCATATATGACTCAAACCAAGTAGTCAATTAATAGTTAACTAAGCCCTCATAGTCCTAGAGAAATCTAGTGTGAGTCAATTCATAGCCTTGTTGTTCCTGGTTACAGAGTGCTGTCAGTACTAAAAAGAATGAGAACATTTGATACAGCATAGACTGAATAGCAAGCCAAAGTAAAAGTCAGTGCCTGTGCCCCATTCAGTTAGTGCTGTCCCAGCTGCTGGGTTGATATTTTGCTGTATTTTTTCAGCACTCTGTAACCTGGAACAACAGGGCTATGGATTGAATCACACTGTTCACACACATCTTCTGTTCAGCCTTTGCCGTTTTCACCCGAGCGCACCGCAAACAACACCGATAACAACATGGAAGCCAGCGCTCGAAATGTATGTGAAAAGGAAGACAATCAGAGAAGTGTGGGTAAAAGAGTGGGACAATATCAATGGTGTCTATGTGCTGTAGCAGCTTGGATGCAGACTGGTGCAACTTTGGGATGTCATTTTTTACTCAGAGGGCACAAGACAAAAAACAATGGCACTTTTCGACAACGGCAACGGCAATTTTGGCAACGTCCGCAGCATAAGGCCAACATGTTTTACTAGCCAGGGATCCTTTTACTGATATGAGTGTATAATTCTAAACGTTAATCCACCATGAAAGTGAATATGAGCGCAAGCAGGCACTGTCTGACAAAAAAAATCCTCAGATGTGTGTGTTCATATTCATCCTCTGTTTAGGAATAAGTTCTTTTGTTGTGTTCATTTGTTGTGCTCATAATTTAGTTGTTAGCCACACCACAGCCTAAGACTGTCTGGTGTGTGTGTGTGTGTGTGTGGGTGTGTATGTGTGCGGGCACTTGTGTGTGTGTGTGTGTGTGTGTGTACACTTGCATGTGTACACTTGTATGTGTGTGTGTATGTGTGTGTGTACACTTGCATGTGTACACTTGTGTGTGTGTGTATGTGTGTGTGTAGTCTCTGGCTTTAGGCAACACAGTGGACAGTAGCTGAGGCCAGGCAGTGCAGTGTGCCCTAACCCAATTGGCTCTCATCAGATGCAGGAAGAGGAAGTTCAGTTAAGCGCATTAGCAGCCCAGAACAGAACACAACACAACATACTGTCTCCCCTCACACACATCACACATTGCTGTCTTCTCTTCTCTCTCTCTCTCCTGTCACGCACACACACACACACACACACACACACACACACACACGCACACATACACACACACGCACACAAAGACACACTTGCTGTCTCCTTTAACTCACCTGTTTGCTAAGCACCAGGCCCCAGTTCTCATTACCCCGTCCAGCCCAGTCCCAGACTCATGGGCCTGATTACACAAATATGTTCTCATTTGAATAAACTAGTTTGCCTTTTGACAACGGTAATTAATGTTATTCATTGTTATGATTTATTGTAACCTATGAAATTATAACGAATATATACTTTTACTGCATTATCTTCAGTAGGAAAGCTAGTATATTAGTTTGTGCTCATATAACACATAGACAAGACACATATCAAAGTGGATATTGTAGAAGAAGTTGTTGGGATATTGGAAAATGGTAGACAGACTTTTTAGATTGGTTTCTCCTCCAGTGAGAGCACAAAGCCCTTTACAAATGAATGCCTCATATTGCATTGACTCATTTATACACCAGCGCAGAAGGCCTCCATGCAAGGTGACAACCAGCACATCGAGAGAAATGTGGGTTTCAATGCCTTGCTCAAGGACCCCCAAGCCATTTGGAAAAAAGGCGACTATATATATATATATATATATATATGTGTATATGTCCATATATATATAGAATAAATCTATAATAAATAGATATTATATAGATATAATGAAAACAAAACTTAGATGTATGCATTCTTTAGGCATCACTTCCCTCTGGGTTTTAGCAACTGGTAGCCGTGTTGCTCAGTGCTCCACCCAAGGAGATGAAGTAAGATGTGAAGCTCAAAACATGAACTGATGAAATATTCACAAGTTGATCTCTCTCACACACATTTCCCTCTCCAACACTTACCTCTTTCTCTCTTTCTCTCTGCCCTGCTCTTCCACTCTTTTTTATTTCCATTGACTTTCTCTCTCTCTGTATGACTCTACATTCTATTCTTTTCCTCCCTCTCTCTCTCTCTCTCTCCTTTGTTCCTCTCGTGTAGATGTCAATTGGATGTAAAACTGCTTCTGCATAAATTAACAGTGAAAGTTTAGGGTCATCACATCCATTTTCTCTCTCTCTCTCTCTCTCTCTTTCTTTCTCTTTCTCTCTCACACACACTCTTTCTCTCTGTGTCTCTTTGTTTCTCTCTTTTACACACACACAAACATACACACATACACAACACACACACACAGACAGACATACACACACACTCACATTCTTCATTATTTTTACATAACAACAGTAAGGGCTCTGGGCTTCCTGCACATGTATATTGGATTGTGCGTGGGTGTGGATATCCCAGGTTAGGTATTACTGTAAAATGAATTAGATCCGCACAGACAGGATAAACCCAGAACAGTGTACCCAAACATGACCTATCAGAGTGCTATCTGTGAAAATCATGTAGATGCATTTTTGCTAAGAAAAAGACAGACAGGTTTCTCAGTTGTTTGGCAGCATGTGAGAAAGACCGACAGAAAACACAAGACTCAGTGACATAAAATGACATTTGACAGGCCGAAACACAAACACACACACAAACAGATTTACAAGACCTTTAGATAGAGAAGCAATCATCAAGTACTCAGGTATGTGAAATGGGGGGCACCAAAGCGGGAAGAGAGAGAGAGACAGAGCACATTTGGCTCACCAATCTACAAGATGGCAGACTGTAAGGACATTTAGAGCAAGACAAGCAGTTAAACAGTGCGTATGCTATTAGATGTTTAAGCAGTGAATGAACTCTAACGAGTAAATGAGAGTAAACAGTACAATGAGTAAGTTAGTTGGACTCGCACAGAGACAGGCAGGCAGGCAGGCAAGCAGGACAGGACATTAACTGAGAAGCCAGGCAGCCAGGCAATGTAACGCAAACAGATAGTTAGCGACTATAGTAGTAGCCCAGAGCAGGTGGCAAGGCAAGGCAAGGCAAGGCTTAGTGTGTTTGTGAAGAGCCAAGGGCTGGTCTGACCAGACCTTAGCTGAGTGACAGGCAATGTTCTGTGGAATCAGATGAGAGTGTCTGCAGGGTACTGGAGGCTTCCGCTGTCCCCTCCTCTCCTGCTTGCTCACTGGCTACTAATGCAATTTCACAGCTCCTGATTGACCCAGGGCCTGGGCTCATCCATCACTCACAAGTCCAACCAGGACATTCCGGCATAATGGGACTCTCTGTCGTCATGACAATAGAATCTGTTCAGGGAGGGAGGAGTGGAGATCGTGGTGGGAGTTGATGCCAGGAAAATTTAACCCCCCCTACACACGCACACAAACACACACACACACATGTGCACACACACACACACACACACAACTTAAAATGTGTCACTGTGTGTGTGTGTGTGTGTGTGGTGGGGGGTATGAGTACTGAGGTTGTGCTTCACTGTCACTGTGAGAAGCATGGCGCTAAAATGATGTTGAACTAGTAAATAAATCTATAAATTAATATACAGTATATTTCTTAATCGCTCATTCTTGTTTCATTCTTTCTCAGGGAAAACACCTCTAGATTCTATGATTACCACACACACTCTTGTGATCGTGTACTAAATGTCTTTGTCATTTCAACAAAATAAGGCATTTGTGGGGCGTAATTTTGGGATTGTAATTTTGGGAGACTGATCAACATTTTTACAATTTGATGACAGTGGAGTTGTGGAGTTCTGTGTTTCTCCCTGGAGGAGAGAAAGAAACATGAAAGGAGTCTGAATGGGATTTCAGTGTTGTGCACCCCATGGGCACCTCAGGCTTCTATGCTCACTTACGCTCTACTAAACACACACACAAACACACACACACACACACATGCACACGCACATACACACACACAAACACACACACACACACAAACATGCACTTACACACACATGCACACACACATACACACACACAAACACACACACACACAAACATGCACGCACACACACAAACACACGCACACACACACACACACATTGTATCAGATGTTGTTTATGTGATGCCGTATGCCAGTGAGTAGGCCCTCAAATGTATTGGTTTAAACCAGTGCCCTAACATTATATAGGCAAACAAGTACATAAACATCAGTGTTAACAGACACAGTAAATGTATATAATTGTAATAACTGCAAGTTATTAATTAATAATTAGCAGGTATGCCTTTGGCTATACAAGGTAATACATGTTACAGTGCAAAACTGGCTTAGATCTCGTCAGAAAATTGGCCAATCAACACGTTGCAGTGCCATCTGACAAGCTGTTGAGCTTGAGTTTTACCAGAAATGCAGATCAAACCTCTAATAACTCAGAACATTGATGCAGTGAAGTAATTATTGCATACAATTACATTTCAGTACATGACGTAGTACTGTGCTAGAGCACCACAGCATCAGCACAGGCCAGTATAGTAATCCTATAGAATTACGCATTGAATTGAAGGTAACACTTTACTGGACACTGTTGGCATAAGATTGACATCAGTCTGACATTATCAGAGTGACATCAAACATGATATGTTTCATGAACATTAATCACACTAGTTTAATGTTCTTGGCTGTTATTACCTATGTGCCATTTGTTTTTTAAAACCCTGACACTGTTTGGGGTGCAGACATTACAAAAACTGAGTGAATTAGACTGTAATCAGATATACATAGCTGAATAGCAGCTACAGTATAAGGCACTGTAATACCATATACTGGGTTATGAATTAATGCAACCATTGATGCTTTCTTTCTGTGTACTCCCCAAACTGTTCTCAAATATTTTCAATATTTAAAATATGTCTGTCTTATCACTCTGTAAGGTAAGGAAATTCTTAAGCATTTCAAGAAATCTCAGCATCCTCACTGCATTGTGTATTATTTTAGAAACCTTGGCCAATAGGCTCCAAGGGAGTTCTGTGAGATAACCAGCCCAGAGCTGTAGCACTCACTCTCTCTTGAGAGAGAGAGGGAGGAGGGAGAAGAGAGGGAGGGAGTGTGCATTATTAAATCAGAGTTATATAAAGCTGTCCTGGATGAGTGGTATGTCTGGTATTAAGCTGCTTTTAGAGCCTTTGCCCATTGGAACATGAACTAATTAGATCTCAGTTCTGATTCCAAGTTCTGATTCTATACTCATGGTGCTGAATGTATGCACTGCGCACTGATTTGGAATCCAGTCTGTTTTGTGGCATTCTTAACCGTGATGAGCTTTGCACACTTTTGATCTTTCTTTGTGGTTCTGTGGGTGTGGTTTGCTTAGCTAGATGCTAAGAGGGTTTGATACACTTCCTCTGTGAAATTCAGCAAGTGTATGACAGCAAGTGTATGAAGTCCTCTACTACAGTATTTCGCAACTTCTGTGGTTTGTCTTTCACCCTGAAAGAATGACTGGAATCTGAGGTGACTGATAATTGTGCTGATAGTGTCTGTTCTGGAAATAATGGGATGTGATTTTACATGTTTCCTGTACATCATTTGTACTGTGCATACAATTCTTCAGAAATTGATGAATAGTGTTTGTGTGAGTATACCCAAGTTTGTGTGTGTGTGTGTGTGTGTGTGAGAGAGAGAGAGAGAGAGAGAGCGTGTGCATGTGTGTGTGCGTGTGTGTACCAGAAACATGAGCTATTATTTAGGTACACATGAATGACAGTGCATCGGCATTTACAGTAAATACAAGTATCCATCATCTACTTTTCCAGAAAGACTTCTCTCTCTCTCTCGCTCACACACTCACACACACACACACACACACACACACACACACACACACACACACAC
>PYXC01002555.1:455000-467500 GCA_015244755.2 Tenualosa ilisha | reverse complement strand
CTGTATCAGCAGTGCAGGCTAGCAGCTGCAGAAGTGACGTCAGGGTGCCCACTGCAGCAGTAGCAGCAGTGCTAGCATCGCTGCTAGCATCGCTGCTTCGCACACAGAGCCAGGAGACTACATTTCCCACGTTGCTTTGCAGCTGGAGTGCTCTGAGGAGCTGGGAGATCTGGTGAAGCCGGTGGACCCTACCCTGGCTCTGAGCGTCTATCTGCGGGCCAACGTCCCAGGCAAAGTCATCCAGTGCTTCGCCGAGACGGGACAGTTCCAGAAGATTGTGCTCTATGCAAAGAAGGTATGCACAGAGAGAGAGAGCGAGAGAGAGAGAGAGAGAGAGAGAGCGAGAGAGAGAGAGAGAGAGAGAGAGAGGGTGTTGTGCCAGAATTCGTCACTGCTGTAATGTGTGTTTCGTGTTCTGACGCTTTTGTTGTGAAGGTGCCCTCTGTTTTAATGCTTCTTTTGTACTTCTCCTGTTCTCTATTTCTCTCTCTTTCTCTCTGTCTCTCTTTCTTTCTCTCTCTCTCTCTCTCTCTCTCTCTCTGTCACTCCTCCATTGCTTCATTGTATCAATTCATGGTCACCTCTGTCTTGTGGTCATGTGCTCTGTAGTGTGTGCTGTTTGTAAGGCACTGCGTTGCTCATCAGACATGCTGCCCAGCTTCTCCCTACTTTGTCTTTCTCTCATTCTAATTCTCAGCCTCTTGTTGTTCTCCTTCCTCCCTGCTCTCTCTATCTCTCTCTATCATTTACATTCGCAGTGCATTGTTGTTCTTTCTGCCTCTCTCTCTTTTCTCCCTCTCTTCGTCTCTCATTTCCGTTCTCAGCCTCTCTTCTCCTTCATTTCTCTCTCTCTCTCTCTCTCTCTCTCTCACCACACTTTCTTCTGCTCTCATGGCCTTCTCTGCCTTTTTCTCTTTCTGCCCTTTATCACTGCACTTTCTCTTTGATTCTTCTCTTGTCTGTCATCCTACTCTCACCTTTCTTCAGCTTCTGCCTTTGTCAGTCCCCTGACCCATATTTCTTCCACTCCCCCCTTCTCTCATTCCCTCTGTCTGTGTTTCTCTCTTTCCATCTTTCTCTCTCTCTCTTCTCTTGTTCATCTCTCTGCATTATGTGCTGCACATGGGTTAGGCTCCCCTGATGTGACACCGCTTTGACTTATTTGTCTCTTCATTTTGAATCTTGCCCTCAAACTTGATTCCTCCCCGCTGGTTATCAGACACATGTGTGACCTCTGTTCACCTCCTCTTTACGAAACGTTCAATCTAATCTAGATCCAGGCCAATAGGGAGACAGGTGCCTGGTCTAACACTCTCTGCAGTGTGGTCACATCAGCATAATAGTTCTCTAGTTCTCTCACTTTACATTATTGACACATCCCTCTACTAAGTAATTTTTTTTTTCAATATTTTTCTAATTCTATACATCCTTATTTGATTTTATTTATAGAAAATTTGAGAGAATTTTTCCTCAGTTGAAAAGCATGTGTCTTCTTTTTTAACGGGGTCATAACACTTGCACTTCTGATTGGTTCTCTGTGCTGTCTGTCATCTCTGTGTAGATGGGTTACACTCCTGATTGGATCTCTTTGCTGAGGAGTGTGATGAGGGCGGGACCAGATCAGGGACTACAGTTCGCCCAGATGCTGGTACAGGATGAGGAGCCACTGGCAAACATTAACCAGGTACAAATACACACACACACACACACACACACACACACACACAAACAAACAGACACACACATGCACACACACACATGCGTGCGCACACACACACAAATACAATTTAAGAACATATTCTTACACATTTGCAAACCACTATTAACCAGCAACTTACAGTTGTAAAGAAAATGCATTCTTAGTCATGTGCTGCTTTGAATAAATTGACCTTGCTCCATTTAGGGAAAGAGGATATTGTGGTTCCGTTGATCAGTCCTCATATATGATGTGATCTGATGTGCCTCCAACTCCTCTTCTGGTTCTCCTATAAGATCAGCTACCTGTAATCTGTCTCTGAATGCCAATGCTGGCATTTCTCTTGGTTTCTTTTCGGTAAAAAGTATGACTGTATAACAGAGGTTCTAAAGTATGACTGTATAACAGAATGACTGTATAACAGAGGTTCTGAAGTTGACCGATTGCTCTTGTTGATAAACTCAATATGGTTTTTGCATTGGTGTCCTGTCTTCTGATTGGTCAGATTGTGGATGTGTTCATGGAGGGCAGTCTGGTGCAGCAGTGTACTTCATTCCTATTGGACGCCCTCAAGAGCAACAAGCCAGAGGAGGGCCATCTACAGACACGCCTCCTGGAGATGAACCTCATCCACGCTCCTCAGGTCAGGATCAAATCTCTGAAAAGTGCACTAAGCTTAGTGGGTAAGGAACCTGGCTAGCGTGCTAGTAGCCTGGGTTTGAGTCCCAGCTGCTGCTGTTGTGCCCCTGAGCAAGGCACTTAACCCTAAGTTGCTCCTAGGGGATGTAAGTCGCTTCGGATAAAAGCGTCTGCTAAATGCATTAATGTAATAACAACACACAGACACACCTTCTAAAACACATATTTTAATATGCTTTTAATTACACACACATGCACTTGTCTATAACCCTCCCCCACGGCTACCACCACCACACACACACGCATATGTTCACATAAGGCTAGAAACCTAGAGTGACTAATCAGCTCATATAAATTTCTGTGTGTGTGTGTATGTGCGCGTGTGTGTGTTTGATTTCAGGTTGCAGATGCTATTCTGGGCAATCAGATGTTCACACACTATGATCGCACGCACATTGCCCAGCTGTGTGAGAAGGCAGGGCTGCTGCAGAGAGCTCTGGAACACTACACAGACCTCTACGACATCAAGAGAACCATCGTACACACACACCTGCTCAACCCAGAGGTACATACACACAGACACACACACTACACAGACCTCTACGACATCAGGAGAACCATCACACACACACACACACACCTGCTCAAACCAGAGATACACACACAATACATACACTACACAGACACATACACACTCACACACACACAGACACACACACACACACACACATACACACACTCAAAAACGCACACACACTACACTGACCTATATCACATTAAGATAAGAATTGCATGCACCCACCTGCTCATCTCTGATGCATACACACCCACACACACAAGCAATATGAACTGCAGTACACATAAAGGGCGCAGATGCTGGACTCTGAGGTTTGCACAACCGTGATTGTGTTGTGTCGTTGAGTTAATTTTGTGTATGTGTGTGTTTGTGTGTGTGTGTGTGTGTGTGTGGTTGTTTCTCTTCGTCTGTCCCAGTGGCTGGTGAACTTCTTTGGCTCTCTGTCGGTGGACGACTCGGTGGAGTGTCTGCGGGCGATGCTCTCTGCCAACCTCCGACAGAACCTGCAGCTGGCAGTGCAGGTGGCATCCAAGTACCACGAGCAGCTGGGCACAAACACACTGCTCGAGCTCTTCGAGTCCTTCAAAAGCTATGAGGGTGAGTGACTCTGTGTGTGTGTGTGTGTGTCCATGCGTCATGTGATCAGGTGGAAACCATGTACAGGTGACATCAAAATATCACAAGCAACTGGGCACACACACAATACCAGAGCTCTTTTAATACCAGAGTCCTTTAAAAGCTAGGTCCAGTGTGTGTGTGTGTACACGTGTGTGTGTGTGTGTGTGTGTGTGTGTGTGTGTGTGCAGTAAAGTAGAACCTGCAACTGGCTTTACAAGTAGCCTTTAAATACTACATGCATCTGAGTAAACACACACACACACACACACACACACACACACACACACACACCACTCTCAGCTCTTTGAGTCCAAGGGTTCCTAGAGAGAAAGAGAGAGAGAAAGAGAGAGAGAGAGAGAGAGAGAGAGAGAGAGAGAGAGATGGGTGTTCATTCACTTCAGACTGGGATTGTGTTACTGAAGAGCTAATTTAATGCTCTGAGAGCCTTAGCATACTGTGAATGTGTCTGTGTGTGTGTGTGTGTGTGTGTGTGCTGGATGAGGTGGTGTGTCAAGACCTGGAGTGTGTGTGCTATGTTTAGATTTCACATCTGCCCATGTGTGTCAGAGTGTATTTAGAGTGGGTGAGAGGGTGTGTTGTAGTAGGGAGAAGTGTGTCAGTGTGTTAGGGGGTTTTTAGAACCTCTGTGTCAGAGTGTGTCTGTATGTGTGTGTGTGTGTGTGTGTGTGTGTGTGTGTTGGCTCAGAAATGGGTAAAGGATTTGTCAGATGCTTTTATCAAACTACTTGACAAAATAGAGCATTTAATTATTTTTGTTTTGTTTTGAGTTTTAAGTTTAAGTTTAAAAATTATGAAATCATTAAAAAAACAGAACAAACAACAAAAATTAATATTAACAGAGGCAGTAATAAGGGGCTCATGTTTGCAAAAATACACTGGAAGAGTACACTGTAAAAAAATAAACAGTTAGGTTAACTAAAAAATATAACATTTTTAAGTTTACTCAACTGTAGGCCACATTGTGCTGACCCTACTACTACTACCACAGTGGCCTAAAGTTGAGTAAACGTTGCGTTAGGTTAGCCTAACTTTTTATTTTTTACAGTGTATTTAAAGCACTGTGTGGACATGGACTACACTGTGGATGTTTGCAGTCCACACTGCTGCCCCAGGGAATTCTGCCATGTTTGTATGTGTGTGTGAGTGTGTGTGTGTGTGTGTGTGTGTGTGTGTGTGTGTGTTTGCATATTGCACAATGGAATGAAAGGACAGTCGTAGGGGGAGAGATTCCACTGCCGGTGCGTCATGGCCAGACTGCACAGGCACAGCAGACAGACGTTCACAGAGCCTGTGAGCTGTGGCTGTGACTAAGCACTCAGCTTGCCCTCATGCCCTCATCCTCATCCTGCCCTTATCTTCATCTACTCTCTCTTTCTTTCTTTCTTCCTGTCTCTCTTTCTCTCTGTCTTTCTGTCCTGCCTTATTCCTCTCTTTCTGTCTTTCCTTATTTTGTTCTGTCTTTCCATATGAGGTTTCACAGTTTAGCTGTAGAAGAATATTTACTTAATAAGACTAAATAAAAAACTTTTAATGTTGTGTTCCTGACTGTTTATTTATTTGTCTATTTGTCTCTCTGTCCACCTGTCTTTTTGACTGTCTATCTGTCTATCTGCCTGTCTGTGTGTCTGTCTGTCTGTGTGTCTCTCTACCTTTCTACGTGTAAGTCTGCCACTCTGTCCATCTGTTTTTCAGACTGTTTACTTGTCTTCTTGCCTGTCTATGTGGCTCACTGTCTGTCTGTCTGTCTGTCTGTCTGTCTGTCTGTCTGTCTGTCTGATCACGTGTCTGTGGGTCCTCAGGGCTGTTCTACTTCCTTGGCTCCATTGTGAACTTCAGCCAGGAGCCTGACGTGCACTACAAGTACATCCAGGCAGCGTGCAAGACAGGCCAGATCAAAGAGGTGGAGCGCATCTGCAGAGAGAGCAACTGCTACGACCCCGAGCGCGTCAAGAACTTTCTCAAGGTGAGAGACTCGGGACAGGCAGGGGTTAGGAGGTCATGCAGGGGACAGGAGAAGAAACAGGAAGACAGGAAACTAAACTATCTAAATGAGATACGATTTCAGAGTCTAAAACTTTATCACAGATGAAACATTGAAAAGAAAATTTCTCTCTGCTCCCTTTGTTTTGTTTGGTGTGTGTGTGTGTTTGTGTGTGTGTCTGAATGCATTTTCCTGTGTGTGTGTGTGTATGTCCATTCACAGGAAGCTAAGCTAACGGATCAGCTGCCTCTGATCATAGTGTGTGACCGCTTTGACTTTGTCCATGATCTGGTTCTGTACCTCTACCGCAACAACCTGCAGAAGTACATTGAGATCTACGTGCAGAAGGTAAATTCATTACTCTAGTTGTGTGTGCGTGCATATATGTGTGTGTGTGTGTGTGTGTGTATTTGGAATTGTGCTACTGTGAGTGTTAGTGTATCAGCAATCCACAGCTCTCTGTGCAGAGAGTAAACACACAGATATTGTCAGTCTGAGTCACACAAACTGTATGTTTTCATGTCAGTGTCTGTCTGTGCACCCCCACTGTGTGTGTGTGTGTGTGTGTGTGTGTGTGTGTGTGTGTGTAGGTAAACCCCAGCAGGCTGCCTGTGGTGTTGGGTGGGCTGTTGGACGTGGACTGCTCTGAGGACGTGATGAAGAACCTGCTCATGGCTGTCAAAGGCCCCTTCAGCACAGACGACCTTGTGGCCGAGGTGGAGAAGAGGAACAGGTCCTTTGATAAATTGCTTGTTAATGTTATATAATGCATTATTACAGGTGTTATAACATCTTAGTACACTTTTAAAATGCCTGTGTTTAATGACACTAATTGTTATTTCAATGGTCCTTTTCTTCAATGGTAGTGTAATACTTTAATGATACTTTAATACATCTCATTAATGCATAATAACTTACTGTCCTGCAGTCGTGAAATCCCCCAGCACTATACTATATATTCCATTAGGTTTTTATACAGCACACTGTCACTGACTGATCTGGATCATCAGCATTTTTATCACATCATCATCAGCAAACATCATTTGCTCTTAATTACAATAATTGTGCCATTTCCACTGAAACTGTGTGTGGTCTAATTGATATTAGTTAATTATCAGTTGTTTCTAGTTAGTGTTCTGGTCACAGTCAGGGTGAGACTGCTGTATTGACTCCACTCCCATAATGCTCTTTCAGGCTGAAGCTCCTCCTCCCCTGGCTGGAGTCCCGCCTTGCGGAGGGCTGTGAGGAGCCGGCTACCCATAATGCCGTGGCCAAGATCTACATCGACAGCAACAACAACCCAGAGCGCTTCCTGAAGGAGAACATGTTCTATGACAGCGCAATAGTGGGAAAGTACTGTGAGAAGAGAGACCCACACCTGGCCTTCGTGGCCTATGAGAGGGGCCAGTGTGACCAAGAGCTCATCAAGGTAAGTGTGTGTGTGTTTGTGTGTGTGTGTGTATGTGTAGGTATGTGTGTGTGTGTGTGTTTGTATGTGTGTGTGTGTGTGTGTATGTATGTGTGCGTGTGCATGTGTGTGTGTGTGTGTAATGCTTTTAAATTGTACAGCATCAGAATTTGAATGGACAGTTTGGTCGTGTGTATTTTGATGACGTGATGAAAACCTTGAAAATTATTTTTCCAGCTTGTGATTTTCATTATTTTTTTATTATCATTATTTACTACTCTCTGCCACAGTTGCTACTTAATCTAATGTCACCTTTTCCAGTGGAACCTACCCATCACTCACAAACAATATCTACCTGTTTTTCCTTAGGTGTGCAACGAAAACTCACTCTTTAAGAGTGAAGCTCGTTACCTGGTGCGGCGGAAAGATCCGGAACTGTGGGCTGGTGTTCTAGAGGAGGATAACCCCTTCAGACGGCAGCTGATTGACCAGGTGACGATCCAAACTTTTCCACCATAGATATGTGACAGAATCAAAGGCTAATAGTGGAGCAATATTGACCAAACAAATAATCAGAAGGAAGATAACATCAATCTTGTTTAGCTTTTGACATTACATCATAACTAACATGAATTAATTGTTTTGATTTGATTGATTAATTGTTCATTTGAACACACACACACACACACACACACACACACACATAAACATATTCGTAGGTGGTCCAAACAGCTCTTCCTGAGACCCAGGACCCAGAGGAGGTGTCTGTGTCGGTGAAGGCCTTCATGACGGCTGACCTACCCAACGAGCTCATCGAGCTGCTGGAGAAGATCGTTCTGGATAACTCAGTCTTCAGCGAACACAGGTGGGACACACCTACACACATGCACACACACATCCAAACTCACACAGCTATCCACACATCCAACTCACACAGACATCCACCCGTTCAAACTTACACACCACGTCCATACAAACACACATGTGTACACAAACACAGACATATTCACTGAGGTTTAAAATCACACACCATGTACATACGCTTGGTAGAGATACACACACTCATACCCATAGACAAGCAATAGATGCTTACTGTGTTTTATCCTCTCTGAAACTGTGTTTACTTTTCCGCTGGAGGTCCAAAGGTTCCAAATTTGGGGGAATGAAAGGCACAATACAGCATAACATGAGGAGAGAGGAGGAGAAAAAAAGGCATCACTAGACTATGCTCCAATGGGGAGTACAGTGTAGGGGGGCAAAAAAACACCTCAGCACACATAAGCACATATAGAATAGTAGGGGTGACAACGAACTTCTCATGGCCTTTGTCAGTGAGTGCTTTTTAGGCATCACTAAAAACTATTTATCTTTTTTATCTTCAAATTATTATCTCCATAAACATTTAGGAATCTGCAAAACCTGTTGATCCTGACGGCCATCAAGGCTGACCACACCCGTGTCATGGAGTACATCAACCGCCTGGACAACTACGACGCCCCTGACATCGCCAACATTGCCATCAGTAACCAGCTCTTCGAGGAGGCCTTTGCCATCTTCAAGAAATTTGATGTCAACACTTCAGCAATACAGGTGCTGGATTACATCCCCTCAGCCAAATATGTACATTTACATTTATTTTGCAGTTTAGGTATCTCCTCTATTAAAGAAATAATTTAGAAATGCAGAGTCTTGCTGCCTATTCTAAAGGTATAGAGACAGTATAACGATCACCTTGAACACAGATAGAAACTAGACCGGCCAACACTTAAATATGTTTTCCATCTCACAAAGTGAAGGAAAGTGGTTCCAAAACACTATGAATCCATTTCTGAAAATATTAAAAAGTCATGTTTTTAAATTGTGTATTTCAGTAATTATTGATCAAACCTCAATTATGTTGATTTTATTATGCAAAAATAAATCAAGTTAAAGCAACCCAACTGCAGATCCACTGATATATCAATTATATAAATTGAAAACAATTCAATAAAATGGTGGATATAGCGTTTTAAAACCAGACTCTTCAGTTGTAGATCTGCCCCATGATGTGGATCTGCTTCAGTATCTTTCTTGGCTCGTCCCTCACCCCTCCACCCTACATCAAACAGAAAAGACAGAGAACATACGTCCAAGCCAAAACTATCGCATTGTATGATCGTGTTAATGTTTCTGTGTTTTCTCTTTCTTTGTATGTGTGTGTGTGTGTGTGTGTGTGTACACATGCCTTATGTTTAGGTCCTGATAGAGCACATTGGTAACCTGGACCGTGCGTATGAGTTTGCTGAGCAGTGTGGGGAGGCGGGCGTGTGGAGTCAGCTGGCGCGGGCTCAGCTGCAGAGGGACCTGGTCAGGGACGCCATTGACTCCTACATCAGAGCAGAAGAGCCCAGCGCATTCATGGAGGTAGTCAGCGCTGCCAGCAAGAACGGTGAGCAAACACCAAGTGTGACCAACACCATCATGCACAACACCTTTACACCTACGCACACATGCATGGACGCACACACACATACACACTCATGCACACACACACACACACACAGTTCACGCTAATGGTATGAGTGTTCAACAGTGCATTGAATCTTCTTCTGTGTGTGTGTGTCTGTGTGTGTGTGTGTACGCATACGTACATGTGCCTGTGTGTGTGTGTGTGTGTGTGTGTAGATAATTGGGAGGAACTGGTGAAGTATCTGCAGATGGCGAGGAAGAAAGCCCGTGAGTCTTATGTGGAGACTGAGCTCATCTTTGCTCTGGCCAAGACCAGCCGCCTGGCTGAGTTAGAGGAGCTCATCAATGGCCCCACTAATGCCCACATACAACAGGTAATAACGTGCTTATAACACAAAACACATACTGTGTGTAATAACACATTTAAAGCATATGTGCACACAGCGAGTAAAAACACTTATAAAATACTTCACACACTTACATCCACACGTGTTAATGATAAATAGTAGGTTTATGTCTAAATAAATTCATGCTACTATCAATGGGACAGCCATGGCCTACTGGTTAGGGCTTCTGGCTTGTAACCAGAGGGTTGTCCGTTCAATCCCCGACCAGTGGACCATGGCTGAAGTGCCCTTGAGCAAGGCATCTAACCGCTCACTGCTCCCCGGGCGCTGCAATAGCAGGCAGCCAGCTGCTCCGGGCGAGTGTGTGCTGCGCCTCACTGTGTGTGTTCCACTTATTCACGATTGGGTTAAATGCAGAGACCAGTTTTCCCTCATGCAATCAAAAGAGTAAAGCTTATTACCCAACCTGTGTCCAAAACAGGAAACCAATGTTTGAAGGTCAGCTGCTGCCCTCCCTAATTTCCTAATAACCCAATTCATGAACATTCAACTTGTCTTTCTCAACTTTCTCCCCTCTCTCTCTCTCTCTCTCTCTCTCTCTCTCTCTCTTCTCTCCCTTCTCTCTCCTTCCCTCTCTCTGTCTGTGTGTAGGTTGGGGATCGTTGTTATGAGGAGGGCATGTACGAGGCTGCTAAGCTGCTGTATAATAGCGTCTCGAACTACGCCCGTCTGGCCTCCACACTGGTCAAACTGGGGGAGTACCAGGCTGCTGTGGACAGCGGCCGCAAAGCCAACTCCACGCGCACGTGGAAGGAGGTGGGCGCGACTCAGTGTTCTCACACACCATTGGACGGTTTCAGGGTTCTGAGCTGGGTGTGAACTGTGATTTGGTCACCTTCACCTGTAATATACTGAGATGTCATTTTGATTGCGTGTATGTGTGTGTGTGTGTGTGTGTGTGTGTGTGTGTGTGTGCGTGTCAGGTGTGTTTTGCTTGTGTAGATGGCGAGGAGTTTAGACTGGCACAGATCTGTGGGCTGCATATTGTCATCCATGCAGATGAACTCGAGGAGCTCATTAACTACTATCAGGTACTGTGGCACTGATTTACCTTCTTGATTTATTTATTCAATTACTTTTCTCTTTCTGTTCTTTCCATTTACTCTTACACATCAATATTCTGTGTTTCTCTATTTTGTGTGTGTGTGTGTGTGTGTGCAGGACCGGGGCTTCTTTGAGGAGCTGATTGTGTTGCTGGAAGCAGCTCTGGGTTTGGAGCGCGCTCACATGGGCATGTTCACTGAGCTCGCTATCCTCTACTCCAGATATAAACCACAGAAGATGAGGGAGCACCTGGAGCTCTTCTGGTCCCGAGTCAATATCCCTAAGGTGGGTTCCCTGAGGTGCATGTTGTTCATCTTGAACATGCCTAAGCTAAAACAACACTAAGGAGCGTCTATCCAAAAACTAGCAGACTATCCATAGCAAATAACTAACACACTTGTCATACAAACAACTGCCATCATCATCATAGCTGCTACTGAATAGATAGGGGGAAGACAAAGACAGATAAACACACACACACACTCACACACACACACACACACAGGTAGCAGCTTCTGTCCTGTCTCAGGTGAGCATACATCACAGCTGGCACAGTTATAAAACAGGTGACTAGTGTGTTTATTTGTTTACCTTTTTTTCACAAAAATGAAAACTGTAGAAATAGCAAAAAAAGTTCTCTAGTTCTCTTATCCTCAGCAGAAACACACCAGATGGAAGTGTTGATAATGAACATGCCCAGACTGAGACATGGCCTCACTGTCAGACTGTGACCACCCTCCCAGCTGAGTTAGAGCTGTGCTAATGAGAGTGTCTGAGCTGAGTTACAGCTCTGCAAATGGGCCTGTCCACACAGGGCTGCACTGCTTATAATGAGCCTGCCCACTCTAGTGTGAGTTACAGTCACACTAATGAACAGGCCCAAAGTCAGCCATGACCATCCTATTATACACCTCTGTGTGTGTGTGTGTGTGTGTGTGTGTGTGTGTGTGTGTGTGTGTGTGTGTGTGTACAGTCACATTAATGAAACAATCAGCCATGACGACCCTATGTAACATCTTAAGGGTATAGTGCCCTTCTGAATAAAACCAGACATACATTTGTATGAGTCCCATGGGAGTCAGCCATAACTATGGAATGCAGACAGAAATGTCAAAGTTTAGCTTTGCTCAAAGTTTCATTTGCTAAAAATAGAACTGTTGCACCCAACTACCCCCTGTTGTGTCCTTGAGCAAGGCATTTAGCCCTAAGTTGCTCTAGGGGAGACTGGCCCTGAACTAATTGATAGTTGACAAATGTAAGTTGCTTTGGATAAAAGTGTTTACTAAATGCATGAATGTAAACCTTACGTATATGTGATGCTTTGTTAGCTGTAAATATTGAGGTGCTATGTTGCTAATTTTCCCTCTGAAATACATTTGAATTGACAGCAATGTTTTGAAAAGGCCAAACTATTTCCTGTCCAGTCCACAAGTCTTAAGCGTAACAAAGGACCCCTGACAAGAAGGTTTTGAGTCATGATAGACTTTTCATTAAAAACAAAAACATATACAGTATGTTCCATAAAAGTAGAAAAAAGTAGGAGTTTAAAATGAGTGTAAATGACTATGAATGAGCTACTAGAGGCTGGTTGGCTGATTGGTCACACTGCTGTGCTCTCATTGGTCAGGTGCTTCGTGCAGCAGAGACGGCCCACCTATGGG
>PYXC01002555.1:450000-452500 GCA_015244755.2 Tenualosa ilisha | reverse complement strand
GAATGAGTGAGTGAGTGAGTGAGTGAGTGAGTGAATGAGTGAGTTAGTGAATGCTTCATCATCCTCTACTTCATACAGGTCATGAGGGAATATTTCACTAAAGTCAATCAGTCACTGAGTGAGTGAGTGAATGAGTGAGTGAGTGAATGCTTCACCATGCTCTTCTTCATACAGGTCATGAGGGAATACCTCACTAAGGTCAGTCAGTCCCTGAGTGAATGAATGAGTGAAAGTGAATATCTGATAACTATTAGAACTCCACCTGATTGACCTGCAGCCATAATGAACCTCTGTTTACCCCACAGTATCCACAAGGAGCTTTTTTTGTAACAGGACGTTAACCAGACTTGCTGTATCTGTATCTATTCTTGTCTAGGAGGTTGTGTAGTAGATAGAGTTGAAGCATGTAATTGGCTGGTGTGGTGACTGACAGACTGGGATTGGTTAGTGAGGATGTGTCAGGTGGGTGGTGAGAGAATGGATGTGATTGGCTGGGAGGTCCAGGGGGGCGTGTCTGACCTGTGGCTTCTCTTCCAGGTGGACGTGTTAGCGGCGCAGGTGACGGTCTCTGGCCCTTTTTCTACTCTTGCTATTTCTCCCGCAGTAGTTGCTATAGAAACCCAGGCTCTAGCGTTCACTGGAAGGCAACCTTACTCTTGCAGGAATGTTTCTGATGGGGGCATGAGAGTGAAATAGGGTTTGAGTGAGCAGTTGTTTTAACAGTGAGTGAGTGAGTGCGTTTAACAGTGAGTGAGTGAGTTTGTTTAACAGTGAGTGAGTGAGTTTAACAGTGAGTAAGTGAGTTTGTTTAACAGTGAGTAAGTGAGTACGTTTAACAGTGAGTGAGTTTAACAGTGAGTGAGTTTGTTGAACAGTGAGTGAGTATTTTTAACAGTGAGTGAGTGAGTTTAATAGTGAGTGAGTATGCTTAACAGTGAGTGAGTGAGTATGTTTAATAGTGAGTGAGTATGCTTAACAGTGAGTGAGTGAGTATGTTTAACAGTGAGTGAGTGAGTATGTTTAACAGTGAGTGAGTATGTTTAATAGTGAGTGAGTATGCTTAACAGTGAGTGAGTGAGTATGCTTAACAGTGAGTGAGTGAGTATGTTTAACAGTGAGTGAGTGACTATGTTTAATAGTGAGTGAGTATGTTTAACAGTGAGTGAGTGAGTATGTTTAACAGTGAGTGAGTATGTTTAACAGTGAGTGAGTGAGTATGTTTAACAGTGAGTGAGTGAGTATGTTTAATAGTGAGTGAGTATGTTTAACAGTGAGTGAGTGAGTATGTTTAACAGTATGTTTAACAGTGAGTGAGTGAGTATGTTTAACAGTGAGTGAGTATGTTTAACAGTGAGTGAGTGAGTATGTTTAACAGTGAGTGAGTATGTTTAATAGTGAGTGAGTATGCTTAACAGTGAGTGAGTGAGTATGCTTAACAGTGAGTGAGTGAATGAGTGAGTGGACTGAATAGATGTGAGTGAGTAGATGAACCAAATATAATAAGCTGAACTGTAATGAAGGGTAAGGTTGGCAAGCCGCTACACTACAGACTGCTTTAATGATATCCCCACTCTGTTTAAATAAGCCCGACATGTGCTTCCTAGCTCCCTGTTAACATCACCTAACACACTAGGCCTGCCCACTGCATCAGCTAACAGATATACAACCAACCACACACACACACACACACACACATTCAAACACATAATATGCCTGTTCTCTCTTTTACAGACACTGCTGAACATACTAGGTAGACAGTAATAAAAATTTTAGTAGTTATTGTTTTTTTTGAATGAAGGAGAAGTTCCGGTAGGCCACTATGATAGTTTGGCTCCATAGCACTGAGCATTTACCCATGATGCATCTTGGCTTGGCTGACTGTGTGTCTCACTAGTGTGTAACTCTGTAGAATGAATAATGTCTTGTTACCTACTGGCAACTCATCTATTCTGTTACTCTCTCTCCTTCTCTCTCGCTCTCTCTCTGTTTCTCTTTCACACTCACACACACACACGCACGCACACACACACACAAACACTCCGCAAGGAACACACAGCAAACAAATCAAACTACACTAAACCAACCAACAAACCAAACTGAAGCCAAACTTAACATTCAAAAGTAGCACTATCAGTTCATTGTAGATATTTATCGTTGCGTAGTCATGTACAAAAGATTTCCAGTTGTCAATCCTTTTTACACTTACTGAGTACAGAGGGAGTGAGATTGAACAGGAAACGCTTTGAACACTTGAGAAGAAAGAGGTGTCAGTGAAAGGAAAGGATCTTACTGTGATAAAAGAGAAATTACAGCACTTGCCAGGTAGTCATGAGGAAGTCATTTAACTGAGCATAGGTGACTCAGAAGGCCTTCCTTGCTATCTTCTGTCTTTCCTGATTTCTTTGGCCAATGAGATGATGTCAGAGTAGCACTGGCGATTAAGTGATGTTTTTCTAAGTTCTTTTGTAGAGACCTTCAGTGAAATCCCCACTGAAAAAAA
>PYXC01002555.1:442500-445000 GCA_015244755.2 Tenualosa ilisha | reverse complement strand
TACTCTATCTTTATTTAAAGCAAACAAACAAAGATCTCAGAAATGTATTCCCCCATAATTTCTTTGGGCGATCTGTTGAAATCATTGAATGGACTGAAGTACAACTACATACATGCTGATTTATTAATAATAATAATTCCAATAATAATGATAATAGTATTGCGTTGGTACTCCTAAACAGTATCCATGTATGCTCAGTGCTCAGCCGTATGCATTGTCATAAGTGTAGGTCATAGTCTTACAAACGTATTATCTTTTTTAGAAAAAAGTCAAAATACAAAAACAAAGACATCCTAGATAGACGAATGAACACGGAGACAGACACGTGGTGTACTGAATCTTTTGGGTTGCTAGGTTACACAGGAGAGTGTGTGTGTGTCTGTATATGTGTGTGCTGGGGAAGGAAGTGCTGGCAGCGACGGGGCATTTCTCTCTGCTCGTGTGCAGGCTGACAGTGTACGAATGTTGTTGTTTTTTTGTGTGTGGTCACACACACACACACACACACACACACACACACACACACAGATGCTTGTGACCGTTTCCTGCTGTGTTGAATGTCCAGGCGGATGAATAAAGTTTACACTCATCAAACCTGCTATGTCTCTGTCCTCTCTCGTTTGACAGCTCTGTTTAAGGTGGTTACACATATCCATACACAGGCAATCATGTTGCTGTAATTTGAACCCTTCTGTTTCTGAACAGAATGAAACACTGTACTTGTGAGGGGAATACTTAGGCCTGTTTCCAACCTAGAGAGAGTTGCAAACATGTCGCAATCATGTGATCACCTCTCTTAACAAACATTGTTCAAATGCATTGAGTCTTCATGATCATCCAGCATTCTGTTGAATTTACATCAGCAGTAGGTCTTCTGTGTAGCCTAAGTGTGTTACACAGGCCTGCTTTATCAATTTAGTCTAAATATCATACCTGAAGGCTATCTGGTACTGATGCACTAAAAAAAAGAAGATAGCAAGTAATAAAGCATAATTTCACAAAACATGATTTTCCTTTTGCCGACTTTGGTGCTCAAATTGCCATTTATCCAAGGGGGTGATGCTTTGGTTCAGCAAACTTAATCTGTAGTGTGTCCTATTTAATGGTCTGATCTTTCTGCCTGTCTGATGTTGATTAACACAGGCCTTTCACAATGATGCACTGGAAAACTTTTGGGTCCGCTTGGCCAGACATATTTTGAGCTGTGGCTAGGCCTGCAGAATCTGGCTCAGGCTTGCCTGGGCTGCAATACCACTGCATTGTGAAACACAATTGATTGTGGCAGTCATTCGATTTTTTTAGACTTATGTGGTCAGCTGCAGAATTTCTGAAAACTATGATTATTTATTAGTTGTCAGGGTCCAAACCAACACTTTGGGATACATTTGTAGCTCTCATATTTGGGTGCACAGTGTAACTTCGCCTAATGCAAATGTGTTGCTTTGCAAAGACATGGGCAGGGCAGTAGCCAACAATAAGACCGAATGGCCCAGTGGTTAAAACTTCAACAAAATGTTAGGAGACAATAATTGCACATAAGAAAGGAGTTTCGAAGAATCGATTGGCGTGCCAGTCCACCTTAAGTAGTTTCATTTCGCTAGGATGTGACGCTTTTGATAGAGAGAAAGAGCGAGGGGAGAGAAAAGAGAGCGATCTGCCCCGCCCTGTTTGTGAAAGGGGACGGCAAAAGCTCGCTGAATCGAGGCGTTTTGCTCTGCCGGATAGGCTGGTCTGCTCTCGCCTGTCAAACGCCTGAACATCCTACCATCACGGCTGATGTTTCGCCACCCTCAGTGAAACTGTAGCGCTATTTAAACCGCCCATCGCCCCACAGTCACATTGTTGCTCATTCTGTGAAACTGTTCAAATTCGGGGGTAGACTTGAGTGAAATAGTTTACTTGTAGAGCAGACATTTCAGACATTACATAAACTTAAACATGTCTGAAAATGTTAGATTTGTCAGTCCTTTTAACCGACCTCGTGCCTTGGCAGCAGCCGCTCCCGCTGGTAAAGCCAAACTAACGCATCCTGGAAAGGCAATTTTGGCAGGTAAGTTCCGTGATGTCTGCTTCCGCGTTTTGGAATACGTGTTCTATTGCATGTGCGTCTCTGAAAAGTAAACACCTGTTTTAAGGGCAGCGTTTGTGTCAGCCTATGAACTTCTGAACATGCATCCGTCATCGCCTGGTTCTCCCTGAAGTTGGTGTAGTCTAGTCTCTGCGACTGGCCTGTCAGCTCGCTTTTCGAGTGTAGCTGGCTAATGATGAATCAGTTTGATGCGTGTAGCTCGTAGTTCGGTGGAAGTCAGCAGCCCAGTGGAACTCAGTTATGTAGAGGGGAAGAAGGATGCTGACGAATCTACATGCCGTTACAGGCAGTATGTGAATATGCAGTCCGTAAAGATGTTAAGAAGGGAGGGTGATTCAGAATCAGATGAAACATCTTTCTTGATTTTCTATAAGGTCTTGCTCGCAAGATTATGAAGTCGTAGCCTTCTTA
>PYXC01002555.1:405000-427500 GCA_015244755.2 Tenualosa ilisha | reverse complement strand
CCTGCCTGAGGAGCCGTTTGCTTTGCTTTTCTGCATTTATTTTATTTTTTATTTTCAATTATGGGCTTGTTTATTTACTTACACACATCCAATATTTACCAATTTATTTGTGCTGTGTGTTTCTCCAGTCAGTCTTATTTATCAATTGTTTATTATTTACGCATTTCTTTCATTATTTACTCACAATTACTTGTTTACCTATTTATGTACCTCTATATTAATTCATTTATTGTGCTGCTGTGCCTCTCCAATCAGTCCCAGGAGAGACAGAAGAGGCCAACAGGAGATGCAACAGAACAACAGAATCCAATGTGCTCTCATGTTTTTCTCCTCCTCTTGCTTCCCCAGGTTAAATTCATTCACGATCAGTCATCAGCCAACCCCAAGTACCGCGGCTTCTTCCACGGTGTGCGTGAGATCATCAGGACCCAGGGTAAACAGCGCCATAAAAACTACACCTCTTTGTCTCCCCCTGGTGGACACCAGTGGTAGTGCACATCAAGTGCACATCACACTCCAGTTGGCTGCAAGTTGAACTGTAGTCGAGTGGGCTGGTGTCTTCGTCGTTTTCTTCTGCATGTTTTCCCCTGCTTCTCTGTTCCCACCTCAGCAGAGTGAAACTGTTAGAGCTTCTCCTCACTAACTGAACACTGCACAGTAGAGCACTTTGCCAATGAAGACCCTTACCGAACCGCTGCAGGGAATGAACAGACTTCATTAGCTGTGTTGAATCTGAGTGGAGTGTTGTGCTCTCAACTGTAAACCCTTTGTCTGAGGCAACAGTTCTAATGTCTGTCTGGCTTGATGAGATTATCTTTTATGTAATTCCTGAGGTGTACAAGGCACAACTATAGATAATACTTATCAGTCAACAATGTGCAACAGAAACAACGCAGATCTCATTTGAGCTGATACACCCTAGCAACAGTGTGAGATGCCACTGACTGCCCCCAGAGGTCTGCTCAGGCTGAATAATGTCCAGATGTTTGGCTCATGATGTTTGGAATTCCTCTGAGCATCTGTGCCAAGGCCCAGAGCGTTATCAGGTGTTACTATGGCTGCAGTTGCCATCTGGAGATGCTGGGCAGCCGCTCAGCTGATCACGGCAGAGGGAGTGGATGTGTGGCGCTGTGCCCTATCGTTGTCATGGTTACTGATTGGCCTTTCTCTCTCTCTCTCTCTCTCTCTCTCTGCCAGGTATCCGAGGGACATACCAAGGTCTCACGGCAACCGTCCTGAAGCAGGGCTCCAATCAGGCCATAAGGTTCTTTGTTATGACGTCGCTCAAGAACTGGTACAAAGGTGTGTGTCTGTGTATGAGTGGATGAAAGTGTGTGTGTGTGTGTGTGTGTGTGTGTGTGTGTGTCTGTCTGTATGAGGGAGTGTTTTAATTTTAGTGCTGTGAGTGTTTTGAATTATCACTAAGTGGGAGACTCAATAAGTTGTGATTGCTTTCTCTGTTGTGACCACTGCCCCCTTCTGGACTACCATAGAAATGACCTCTCTTGAACAGATGTACGCTGTAGCACAGGGCAGTTTGTAGAGACAAAAATCTTACGCACTGAATCACTGTTTTATATCAGAAAAGATGAATTCTTGTCCATGTCATCCCCATGTCTGTGTCCTACATGTAGCATATCTTTATACGATTTTGTTTCCCAGGCAACGACCCAAACAAAGCCATTAATCCTGTGATAACTGGTACATTTGGGGCAATCGCTGGTGCCGCCAGCGTGTTTGGGAACACACCTCTTGATGTGATCAAGACCAGGATGCAGGTATGAAATCATGAATCAATGTCAGTGTATTTACATCGGATCTAACAGTTTTACGATGTAAGTAGGAACTAATGTTTAAAAATGCTATGCATTTTGTATATCCTGGGTTCTACAGGATATATCAAGATATCACGATTAGCTTCCGTTTCAACATTCGATATGTCATCTTAGCAGAATAGTTTGGGAAGAAAATAGACCATTCTGGTATTGTTGTTGTTTTTGTTGTTGAAACAGTCTGTGCAGTTATATTTAGATTTAAATTAGATTTGTTAGTTCATTACTTTGAGCGTTTGTTCTGCTGGCCATGTCGCTACACTGAGTGCCCCTGAGCACTGGATTAACTCTAACATCCTCTGAGTGCTGGATCTTTTTTTTTAACTTTGTAGCTTTCATGTTAATGTTGTTTCCCCACACAGGGTCTGGAAGCCCATAAGTACAAAAGCACTCTGGACTGTGCTGTGAAAATCATGAGACAAGAGGGACCCGCAGCGTAAGTGTGTGTGTTTGTGTGTGTGTGTGTGTGTGTGCACATGTCTTTGTGTGAGCGTATAATATGCCTGTGTGTGTCAGTGTGTGTGTGTGTCCGTGTGCTTTTGTGCACAGCGTCTGTGTGTGTGTGTGTTGGTGTGTGTGTGTGCGTGGACTATGCTCTACAGAAAATGCTTCAATAACATTCCCTTTCTCTTCTCCCCCATGCCCCTGTATGCTCTCTCTGATTAGTTTCTACAAGGGCACAGTTCCTCGGTTGGGTCGTGTGTGTCTAGACGTGGCCATCGTCTTCATCATCTACGAGGAGGTGGTCAAGGTCCTGAACAAAGTGTGGAAGACAGAGTGAGAACAGAGAGAGCGGAAGAGAGAGAGAGAGAGGAAGAGAGGGTAGAAGAGGCGTGTCATCCTGGTGATTCCGAAGCGATGTCATCACTGTGCCAAAAGATTCTAGAAGATTCACTGCCTCAACAATCGAGGAATGTCAGCGCTGTTGGCATAGAAGCCAACTGTCAACTTCATGCTACAAATCACATGACATGATATCACATGACCCCCTCCTCATTGGTGCATTTCCAGCCAGGAAATGTCCATTGGTCCATCCTCTTCTACATGTAAACACATCTCTTAGTGCCTATTGGTCCTTTCTCTGTGTTGTGTATTTTTAAAGATATATGTGGTTTTGATCTTGATGGTGTTACTATGGTAATGTGATGTCAGCTGTGTAGCTTGTGTCATGTGTGCCTGATGGCGTACATGTAGCCTGCATGTTTATTTCACCTTTAGAGGACCATGCTAATCAACTTGAGTTATTTTGAAAGCCGAGAAACGCACAGCGAAACTCATGAGTAGTGGCTTCTTCAGAGGTGATTGTAAAAAAGACAAACTAGCAGAGATAATATTAGAGAGAGAATATAATAGTGTATTTATTTACAATTCATAAATAGCAGATACACAAAATAACTATTTCTTTTACAAGATGTAAATCAACCTCTAACTTAAATCTTCTATTTAGTATTTAAGGGTAAATGGTGGGGAAATGCTATTGAATTATCAGCGTATGTGTGCTGAAGATGAAATGAAAGTGTTTGTCTGTCCTCAAGGCAAAGACAAATGACTTTGCTGCTTACGAGATACTTGGCAGCAGCAGACACATAGTCCTTATGCTGTGTGAGGTACGTGTGTGTGCTTGTTTGGGGTTATTTGTATAGGTGTGTGTGTGTGTGTGTGTGTGTGTGTGTGTGTCTGACTGCAGGGTATCTCACTTCACAGAGGCGTTTGTCTGGAGTGTATTTTCCCTTGGTTGGGCTGCTGTTATCTCGTTGTGGGGCTTTGGGGACAGGCGTGCCAAAGGCGTCCTTATAGGAGCCTAAAGAAAAACACTTGTGATCCTTCTACATCCATGTGGGGCCATTAATGACTTTAGTTCCTTTTTTATGGGATATTTTTAAAAACAGAAATGTAGTTTTTATTAAAGTAATTTTTGTATTTATTTTTCAGTAATTCCTCACATTTTCCATATGTGCCTAATTTTTAAATTTGATTAAAACCCTAATTTATGTTCATCAATTTTAATCCAATTTTTTTTTTTTTATTACTTAAGTATTAACAGTGTACATGTTTGTGTTGGGGGAATCTTGTGTTGGTGTTAATGACTGTGTATACTGCAGTGGAGCCCTCTGTTGTTAATGACTGTAGTACTTTGTTCAATCTGTCATCTCACGCAGTGTAACAGACCTTGTTTACGAGTCAACATCTCTACATATACGTTACTCATCTTCGTAATGTCAAATAGTAGTGTCATCTGATTTTACATGGATGCAATGGAGGAGAATGAAATTGTGTTAGATGTGTGTGTGTGTGTGTGTGTTTGAGAGCGAGAGTGAGTGTGTGACCTTGCCTAGATGTGTCTTTGTCAAATTGTCCATACATAATCTTTGTGCCACTGTTCTGTTAAGACATGAAAGAGTGATTTTATTTTCTTAAGTCATCATAATAAAATAACAGTGCACTACATACAGTAGATATGCTTGAATCTTCATTTTCTCTCTCTCTTTTTTCTTTCTCTCTATCTCTCTCTCTGTACATTTGTGTTTGTGTATGTTCCTTTCACACAGCCTGATGGCTATGCCTTGCTGTAGTCCTCCCAAAAAGTGATGAAACAATATCAATCCAGTCATTTTCACTATGTGTAATGAATTTATGCGTGTCTCTTTACCGCACAAGTAAATTAATTGTAGTGTAGATTATTCCAAAATCTTAACTGTTGACCCTCTCCAGTCTATTACCTGAAAGCGACACCAAAAGCCGGGATACAGGGGCTGAGTGAATGTAGTATGGACTCTGTATAGGAGGGTCATTGTGTCAGAGATACTGTAGAAGGCCAGAATCCCTGCCTTGTAATCCACATAGATTCCTATTCTGGGATTATGGACTACAGGACAATGCATCTCCTTGTTATCGTGCCGAAATAAGCAGTGGTATTTAAACACGTCCAAACACCAAGACTGATCGTTATATCCAAACCCACTTCTGTTGTCTCCTCCTTTCCTGCTGATGCTCTTATAGGAAACTGCAATAGCAACACGACCGGTCCACTCCACCTCCCAGTAGGAGCGTCCACACATAGGCTCTTTGCACAGCACTTGACACCAACTATCAAATCTCTCAGGGTGATCAGGATATGACTGGGCTTTGATGAACAGGGCGACCATTTTGTTCTCCTCAGATAGTTGAAGGTGCTTGAAAGCTGTATTGGGATCCAGGGTCAACTTAGAGGAATCTGTAAAGAGCAACAGGGAAAAAAAACATTTCAGGCACTGAGAGATTTTACTGTGATCACTTAACTGCCACTTTACAAATGTAAGTCTTTTATACTCACAGCGCAAGAAGTCTTCTCTTGTCTTTGGTGCTGAAGAAAGAGCTCCTGGAGGTAAAATTTAATGTCGCATTTTTTTTCTTGAACATTTATGTACATATGAAATTGGGTAAAGTGATTTCGATTGATCATTTCACCAACCTGCTTCAATACATGTGATTCCTTCCTTCCAGCTGAAATCATTGATTAGATCTCTGAGATCACAGACAGCTGATTTTGTTTTCTCAAAGGGGTTTCCACTGGCATTGCTGATGGTCAGATCAGTACTTTCAGGATTTATGTTGAGAGACTGGAAATTCTGTCAGATGAGCAAAAAAGACTATTTTTTCATATAATATCTTTTTTGTGGAGTGACCAATGAACAATGCATGTTTTTTCTTTAAGTTACCTGTAGGAAATGGATGTGATCTTGTGTGTTTGAAAGATAGTCCAGCTCAGCATCTCTCCTCCTCAGCTCAGCAATCTCCTGCTCCAGTCGCTTCAGGAGTCCTTCAGCCCAACTCACCTCAGCCTTCTCCTGAGCTCTAATCAACTCTTTCACCTCAGAACGCTTTCTCTCAATGGAGCGGATCATCTCAGTAAAGATCTTCTCACTGTCCTCTACTGCTGTCTGTGCAGAGCTCTGAATGCAGTTTATGAAAGAAACAATGACAAAATGAGCACTCCTTCATATCTTGCTCTGGTTTCCTGTAAGTTACAGGATTGACTTTAAAGCACTGCTGCTTGTGTTTAAATCACAAAATGAGCCAGGACTTCATAACCCATCTGAAATGTTTCAGCAATACAATCATTTCCTGACTATAAGCTGCACCACGTATAAACCTCAGGTTAGTGTTTTATGTAAAAAATACAAAAAAACCCCAAAAAAACATGTATTGACCTCACCCTTGCATTAATCTCACCCATGTATTAACCTCAGTTTACTAAACATTACCTATTGAATCACAATCAGATCAAATCAAGTAGAATGATGAAAAGAAATGCATCCTGTACAGAGCCCTGACCCATGTATTCAACCTCATAAATGAAGAAATTTTGCAAAATCAATGTATTAACCTGGGATAATAATTGGGAGATTCGGTAGGTCTCTCAGGCCACAGCCAAGGTCAAATCTTAAGGCAAAGACCAAACTGTTTTCAGATGCTTTCTGCTAATGATTAACCTCTAATTACTGTCTCATAATCTTTTTTTTTACAGACACTTTCACTTTCATGTTCATGACTTTGTGCTTTTACTTGCCGGGGTTTTATAATATATATATTGCTGCTTTCACTTTGTTTCATTTCACTTTACTTTGCTTTTATTTTTGCACAGCACATTGAACTACCTTTGTGTATGAATGCACTGTGTAAATCAACCTGCCTTGCCTTGCCTTGCATTGCATTGTGTCGGCAGTGGAGATTGTAATTTAATTCAGCAACAGTTCTCCCTTAGTCAGTACTCACCCTGAGAGTCTCCAGTCTCTTCTGTGCTTCTGGCAACATCTCCACTCTCATCTGTATTTCTTGCTTGATTTTCCTCTGGACTTGCCTCTGTTGATTCTGTTCAGGTACCAGACACCAGATATCAAACAAACAAGAACTGGAAAATCATGCAAATAATGTCAAATGTTCCAAATCATGCTCACAATGATGTTATGTTGTGGACACAGTGCTCAGGGTACAGTTTATGAAACATAGTGTTTACATTGTTTACATTTCATATTATGAATCAGCAGCTCTTCATGGTTCATGTAAGTTAACAATTTCTGTAAAGGATTTTTTTTTTACTTTAAATCACTTTTTCAATCTCTCTCACTGCTATCTGTATGGATTGGTCAGAGCCAGAGTGCCCACTTGTCCCTTATAAGCTGTCCAAAACGGTTATCCCTCCAGAGGTCTGACAGTTTACAGTTTTGCCTTCCTCAACTCGTCTCTAGTCCAGTACAATAAGTAAAAAAAAAGATCGCTAATATTATTGCTAAATATTGACTCTGAACATTTTTATTAATCAGACTAATAGTGTCAAGGCCTATGTCAACGTCCTTTATGATTGCACATTGTACCTTTTTAGAGCACCATAGCCCACTGCCTAGATTATGTAATTACTGACCTCTGAGACTACAAGAACTGAACTTTTGCGTTGTTTAAGCACACATGCTGTTCTGCATCCTGCCAGGGACAGCTGGTTAAGAAGTAATCCGGTGCGAATTAGTTTAGCCCTGTTGTTCAAGGTCACTGAATGCGGTCAGTAGAAAAAAGAACTAGAAACTTTGATGCAGCAACAAACTGAATCAATTCTCGTTCGAAAAATTCGATATTGATTCTTCATTCTTTGTCTGCAGTATGTCCGCTACATACGCTATTTTCACGATGGCAGGCAGCAGGTAGCTTTCTCCCTGCCCGTATTTCACACAGACCCAGTGCTGCGTGTTTGGTAACAATGGTACATAGCTTGTTAGCATTAGTGTATTGCTAATTGAACTAATAACCTTTTTTTGTCTAATCAGTGACATGGTTAGTGATGGGTCTGGTATTGAACCTGTGGTTAAAATGTGTCTGGGATTAGACAGTGATGACCCTCTAGTCATTAGTAAAGTGAAGTGTTAAGTACCTGTCTCTCCTCTGCTGCTGAGACCGTGTCGTGACTCTTGTGTTCTCCCAGCAAGCACTGGTAGCAAACGCCCTGCTGGTCTGTGCGGCAAAACACTTCCACCAGCTTGTGATGACGAGGGCAGATCATCTTTCTCAGGGACGCTGAAGCCTCCACCAACGTGTGCCTCTTCCTCAAGAATAGTTCCTCATGACGCCGGACATGAATCTCGCAGTAAGACACCAGACACTCCAGACAGGACTTCACAGCTTTGAGTTTTCTCCCAGTGCAGACGTCACATTTAACATCCTCAGGTCCAGCATAGCAGCGGTCAGGAAAACGAGCTGTGCTCTGACCCTCTGGGAATCTGAGTTTCTCCACCACCTCAACCAGAAGGATGTTTTTTCTGAGGTCAGGCTTGGCCCTGAAGTTCTGCCTGCACTGAGGGCAGCTGTAGACTCCTGACGCTCTCTCATGGCTCCAATGGTCTTTAATACAGCCCATACAATAGCTGTGTCCACAGGGGATGGTGACAGGATCTTTTAGTAGGTCCAGACAGACTGAGCACCGGAAGGATTCCTCTTGACTGGTGTCAGCCATTTTTCTCTCCCCTCTCTCTCTACTTCTGAGCACGGAGATACACTGCAACAGGCTTTTCAACCATAAAGATGGCAGATATAAAACTTCTGTTTACCTTTGGGGAGTGGCTCCAAGCTTGAAGCTCATGAAGTGACAAAGGTTACTGTGTCTGTGTGTGTGTAAGAGAGAGAGGGAGAGAGAGAGATAACCATGTTGTGACAGCCGTGGCAGTCAGTCCTTTATTTGCAATTATTCAGTCACTCATTTAGATTTATTCAGTCTATTCATTGAACAGACACAATAGTGATGATTCATTTTTTTTATTCATTGCACTGTTCGCATTTAGATTAGGTGCTGCACAAAAGCAGCTGTACACAGTTTATCCAGAGGAACAGTAGCAGTCGCAGTAGTGCACACGCAAAGCCAAACATCACTTCACAGAGTCTATGTGCCATTTTCAGTGACTTAACTGAAAATGCTTTAAATGTGCCATGTGGCATTTTGTGGGTTAAAATAACCTAAAATCTATCTATCTATCCATCTATGTATGTATTTATGTATGTATGTATGTATGTATGTATGTATCTATCTATCTGTCTGTCTGTCTGTCTGTCTGTCTGTCTGTCTGTCTATTTAATCACTTAGTGTACTTTGACCAAAGTCTGTGTCTAACAGTCCATATCTGTGTTTAACAATCACACTCATTTGTAAACACAACAGATGATAATTCTCACTGTTCCACAAACTCAACTGAAGAGTTATGATGTGTCAGACCAAAGTCAAATCCAAACCCAGGGTAGAGTGGCTGAGTGAATGTGGTCTGGACTCTGTGCACGAGGGTCATTGTGTCAGAGATGCTGTAGAAGGTTAGAGTTCCTGCTTTATGATCCACATACACTCCTATTCTGGAGCTGGCCACTAGAGGGAGTTTGGTCTCTTTGTTATTATGCCAAAAAGAGGAGCTGGAGCTGGAGAGTCTCAGACTCCAGGACCGATTGTTTGACCCAAACCTGCACTCATTGCCCCCTCCTTTCCTGCTGATGCTTTTGTATGACACGGCTATGTTAGCCCAATAGCCACTCCACTCTGCCTCCCAGTAACACTGGCCAGATACGCCCTCTGTACACAGCACCTGAAGCCACCCATCAAATCGCCCGGGGTGATTGGGGTAGCACAAGGCCAAGTTACTGTCAGATACCATTGTTTTCTCCTTGGAGAGAAGGAGATTGTTGCGTACTGTATCAGGGTCCAGGATGAATGGATGTGAATCTGATTAAAGACAAAACCAAAAAATGAAAGAATATAGTGTAATTCCATAGGGACAATAAGGTTAAATAATTAATTTATTTCAGTTCACTCATCTTGAGGGGGAGGGCCTCATTTGGAAGGGGGTCCTTGTCATTTTGCATTACATCACTGGTGTGTGCAAATGTGTGTGTGTGTGTGTGTGTTTGCCGTGTGTGTGTATTTGAGAGAGAAAGAGAGGCAGGAGAGAGGGGGAAAGAAACAGATACTAACATTGTAAGAACTCTTCTCTAGTTCGAAACTCAGGAAGCTGCACTGTGCAGATGTGTTTGACTGTGGGAAGAGAAAGAGAGAAAGAAATGAATGTATTTCATTGTGAACTACTTACCTCCACTAAACTCTCATATAAAGGAGGTTTCAATCTAACTTAATTTGGTCTGTCGCTGCTGCTTGAAGCATAAGATAAAGGATGTGAAACCACAGTCCTTCTAAGGCAAGTCCCTTCACTCGGCCACCATTTTGGAACGCCTTTGGGCAGCTATTTGGGATTAACAAGACCAGGCCCTACCAAAATGAAGGGGAGATATCTAAAACTTCAGTACAGACTTAAAAATGTGAACCCTCGTTTAAGTCTGAATTAAACAATGTCAAAATCTACCTGTAGATCACTCAAATAAAGCTAAAAAGAGGCATTATTTAAAACGGCCAACATTCTTGTCATGACTATCACCATGGTGACGGAGATGGTAAACAAAAGGTGAAACGTCAGTCATACCGCGTCCAACAATGGGATGGGTAACTTTCACTGCATGACAGGACTTTCAATTCTACCATCTTTGTGTTACGAACAACTGCAATACATTTCTATGGGAGAACTTTTTAAGTGATGTGTCTCCTCTTTATGTATGTCTGCTGAAACTGTCCTAATGACTGAAGCTGCTTGAGCTGACCTGCTCTGGACATCTCTGCCTTGTCCTCTGTCCACTTGTCATCCAGGCGTCGTTTAAGGGTGAACAGTGACTGTCCAACATCCCTGAACGAGTTTGAAATGTGTGGATTGACTTGGATAATGGCGGCCGTTCCAACCGGCTCATTCAGGAGGGGGAGATTCTGCAAAGTGGAGAGAGAGGGTCCACTATGTGCTGTGACAGTGCTGTTGAGGGCAACTGTTTGAGGGCTTATTTCAAGCAAGGTAGCAAACAAACAGCAACAGTACACACACCTAGGCCATCTGCCTCTTTTTCAAGACTAAGACTTAGGCTACATTTAGTGCAATTAGGTTGCATTTAGTGCACATACATTATAAATATACATAAAATGCATCAGGCAACAGACAACAAGACAGGGCATAAGTAGACTTGTAACAGAGTACTGATTGTTGTAGATACATTCACATACATGGGGTGGTGGTAGATTATAGAGTGTTCAGCAGCATAGAATATAGCATTTGAAGACGACATATCAAGCTTACCCTTATGAAATGGATGTTATCGTCTGTGTGTGAAAGCTGCTCCAGCTCAGCATCTCTCCTCTTCAGCTCAGTAATCTCTTGCCCCAGTCTCTTCAGGAGTCCTTCAGCCCGACTCACCTCAGCCTTCTCCTTAGCTCTGATCAGCTCTGTCACCTCAGAGTGCCTTCTCTCAATGGAGAGGAGAAGATAGCGTGAACACCTGTCATTCTCGGCCACGGCTGCATCTGCAAAGCGCTGTGGAACAATGGAACAACAGACTTAAAACTGCTGGTTTATGTAAAGCTCAATGTATTGACACTGTATGTAGCTGTGCTCTAAGTGATAGAAGCAACATGCTTACTTTAAGAGTTTCCATGGCATTCTTCACTTCCTGAAATTCCTTCTCCCTCACTTGAAGTCTCTTCTTTGATTTCCTCTCTGTCTCACTCAGTAGTTTCTGAGGAGATAACTGTTACGTCACCAACAAAGCCTGGCAGCAAGCTCTATAGCTCCAACATGTTAAAGGCTTACACATAATTTTTAATATAAATATGCTGTGAATGTGACTGGTGTAACTGTATTAATGATTGCAAACGAACACTGCATAACAAGTCAGGAGTTTGCTTCAGCCCTCTCTCACCTGTTTCTCTGTCCTTTCTTCCTCGACTGGTACCGTTTCATGACCTCGATGTTCTTCCATTGTGCACAACAAACAAATAATTTCCCGGTCAGTGCGACAGAAAACCTCGAGAAGTTTGTTGTGACGACGACAAATCTTGTCCTGTAGTGGTCTCGTTGCATCGACGACTTTATGTTTCCCGCCTGGATTGAGCTCGTTGTGAAGTTGCAAGTGAGCTTCGCAGTACGAAGCCAAACACACCAGACATGACTTGACGGCTTTACATTGTCTCCCGTCGCAAACGTCGCATTCTACTTCACCCGCTCCCGAGTAACGATGACCGCTTGAACCGCTTTGTTGAGTTTCTCTTAGTTTTGCCATCATTTCAGCGATAAGAGTGTTTTTATTGAGTGCCGGCCTGGCAATGAAACTCGTCCGGCATTGGGGGCATTTTGCAGTTTTACCTTGGTCCTCTCTCTGGTCAAAGTAGCATTTAATGCAGTCCGTACAGTAACTGTGTCCACATGGAATTGTCACGGGAACGTTGAGCAGGTCAAGACAAATTGGACAGGAGAATGAATCCTGGTTTGTAAAGAAATCTGCCATGTTTCAACACTGTGCGGTTCGTCAGCTCTGGCACGACTGAGCGGTGCGCCAACTTGAAGGCAACGCTTGTTACTTTCGGTTTCCTTTAAAACGAAAGTAGATGTTTGCCTTGTTTTTGAAACGCCAAACGTCACTTCTTATGGGCGGTTGTCTACTTATGTTCACTTCAACTAGGCCACATGATTCAGTGTGCTGATCAGGAAGCCAGACGGCATTGCGACATGGGCAGGTTACTTTATGGCTGGTCATACTGTATATTGACTGTCACAGGTGGCATTACTCATTTTATATTGTATTGTCGTTCTGTAACCGCATGAGGGCGGCAGTCATTTATGACCACGCAGCACAGGACGAATGAGGCAAATGAGGCAACAGGTTCTATCAAGAGTAGCCTAACGAATATAGCCTCATAATGCACCGCAGTTTCATACACTGCAGCCACGTTGTATACAGCTGTAGGTAAGCTTAAGTTACTCCAAAATAAACACAAACCAGCTGAATGCCTACAGAGACACCCCAGCGGTGCATGGTCCTCTCAGAACAAGTCAAGAGAAACTAATGCCATTATTGTTTGGGGTGGAGAGGAGTGTGTGTGTGTGTGGGGGGGGGGGACTGTCCACGTAGGGGTCACTGCAGCACCAGTTGTCCTTTTCGCTGTCAGCATTGAATGGAGCGGATGACGGGGAGGGAAGGGGTGTGGCAGCCACACACTCAGGGGCACTTGTCACCAAATCTTGCTTTCTCCCGAACGCCAAAAGTCGCGACCTCTGTGGCTTCAATGAAATCGCCGTGGCCCTAATTAGTTGAATAGGCTACACGAAGGTGCTAGAATTACATCAGACATACCAAAAATACTTGCACAGCTTTTTACCATTTTTATTACTGGAGGTTTCATTCTGAGACACGTGAATGACACCGGCTGGATTGATGGCCACAGTGCGATAGTAGGCACCAGCGTGTAATTACCGGGTAACGGGCGCTGAGTGAGTGAGGAGACAGGCTCACTGGCAACAGATGTGTGGACCTCGTCTTAATGACACCCCTGGGCTCTCCAAGGGGCGGTGTTGTTCGCTAGGGTGATACGAAAGCATGGGAGTGAGAAAGAGTTAGGAGAATAGAGAGAAGGGAATAGTGGAGAGAGGGAGCCAGAGAGAGAGACTACGCCTGTCGCTTACAGGAATAATCAGCGCCTCCTCGACTCACCAAAACCAGTTAACCAAAGAGCGCAGCTTGTATGCTTTTTTTTTCTCTTTCGACTCTGTGTTTTTTCAAAACGTTTTGAAGGGGACTGAAATCGACAAACAAATTTTCCACACCTTTCGAAGTCCAATTTCTAGTGCGCAATTAGCGCACGGGCGCAACATAACAAAGGGGAAAAGTTATTTTGAGTTAGACGCGACTTGCACCATGAAAGTGGAACGGTGTTGGTCGGGATGTTCCGGACTGGCCCTCTACGGACTTCTAGCTTTCCTGTTAGGAATGTCCGTCCAGGTCGCACAGGCAGGTTGCGGAGAGAGAGAGTCACCAAACTGTTGCAGTGGACGGAACAATGAATGTTTTGAGTACACGAAGCGAAAAACCGTGTGTTACTGTGACACATATTGCCAGAAAACCGGGGACTGCTGCGAGGACTACAAGAGCGTATGTCAAATATCCGGTGAGTTTTTGCACCTGTTCCAACCTCCGACCATTTTCCTCCACAGGTAGCGCCGTACCGATTCGCCTTGGTTTGACATTCAAGTAGGCTACACTAAAAGACAAATCAGTTGTTTTTGTAAGTAAATAGTGAAAGTGAGTAAAACTAACATTTTAACAGACCTGTTATTTTAACAGACCTGTTAAAATGCCCTGAAAAGGTGCAAATGTTGCTATGTTTGAGGAGTTCAGATTGTTGTTGACTTTGATCTTTTTTTTTTTGACTGTTTGGTAAAAGCAAAAGGCAGAATTTCACGCACGACGGAGGCCCTAATTAAAACAAAACGGAAAGTAGGCTCGCACTGCTGAACGCCAACATTGTTCTCTTGCTATGTGACACTGAGAGGGTGCGAGAAAGTGTGACATACCGCGTGTGGTGGAGGAACGACCATGCGACCGTGACACAGACAAGAGCGTATTTATGAAAAGCTCTGTGATCTGTCTGCGGTTTGTTTGTTTGAACTCAGTAAAGTGACTTTGTTGTGTCTTCAAAGACGCACTGTTTGGTTTCATTAATCCCTCTAAAGTCTATGAAGAATTTGCAAACATTACAGGCACAACACTGTTTGTGAGATAATCTTGGGTGAAGATGACATCCAGTGGATTATTTAGAATCAATTATTATTTCCATTAACTAATATGAAGGAATGCTCCTACAAGACTCCTGTATGTTATACTAGTCCTTTGGGCAACATACTGATGCTTTACAAGTGATGAACACTGATGACATTATGTGTGACAATTTGTGAGGCTGCTAGGTACTGCTGACATTACCCATAATGCCTGAGATGATTTCTAAGTGTCTACCTAAACAGGCAGATATTTAAAACATTACCCTGACACGAGGAGACACTGGAATGAACCAGGGTGAGATCTCACTGCAGACCAATAGCGTATCTGCTATTTCAGGTGAGGATAGGGAGTTGTCATTATGGAGGAGCCTGTAGCCTATGGGAGCGCAAGACAGCCAGGGGGATGATGAAAATCAGGAACACCAACATGGGGCTCTCATATAACTCCAGGTCCTTAATCTTTGGTTAGATCAAGAAGATTTTTTTTAAATTTTTTAACGTTGCAAAGGTTCTTAAGGCCCAAAGACACGTTAGTTACAGAGAGGCTGCATGTGTAGAGTCATTGCTTAGACAGGGATGAACACAGATGTTCACAATAGTTCATTTCTGTGTTTTTTTTTTTTTTGTTTTTTTGAAGAGGAGCACGATGAAATATCTTTTAATGGATCTTTTGTATTGATTCTGGCCTCATAGTGAGTCTGGTGTACAAGATCATCTCTCATGTGCTTCTCATGTCCCTGAATGAGGTTATGATGTTATGTCTTCTAATAATTGGTATCAGTTTGGGTTGGATGGTTGGACAGTGCTAAGCCATACTTCCTTACACACACACACACACACACACACACACACACACATGCACACACACACAAAGTTTTACAAACTGATTTACGCACTCACATGTGAAAGATGGTTACACATGTGGACAGGCACACATGATATGAAGCATATGAAGTTACGTTCATGAGACGTGTTTGCATGCACACACACACACACACACACACACACACACACACACACACACACACACACTCTCTTAGGCAGGCTGTGCTGATGTGATGTGATGGGTGAAAAATGTGAGTGTCCACAGCTGATGTCTGATGGTTGTATTAGAGGAGGCAGCAGAGAGGAGCTCATCCTAATCTTCATCATCATGCTGCTCCTGGTCCAACTCTTTCTTCTACTCTTTCACTTTCTTTCAGCCTTTCTCTCTTTCTTTTCCCTCTGTGTGTCTTCCACTATCGTTTCTTTTGCCCACACTTATACTATCACACTCTTATACTATCATTTTATTTCTCTCTTCCTCAAACACAAATATTCTCAAGCACACACACAGACACACACAGACACACACACACCACACACACACCACACACACACACACACACACACACACACACACACACGCACACACACATACACACGCACATACAAACACACACACACAGACACACACACACACACACACACCACACACACACACACACACACACACACACACACACACACACACATGCACATGTACATACAAACGCACACACACACACACATACACACACACACACACACACACACTCCAGCACATGCACACTAACACTCAATTCAGCCCAATTTAATTCAAACGGCTCAGACAGGCTTTGTTGCCATGCCAAAGTTGTTCTTGTTCAATGCAAGCAGAGGAAAATCACCACAGATGCCTCTGAGATATCTCTGCTATATCTTCCTTCATCGTCTCTCTCTCCCCCTCTCTCTCTCCCTCCCTCTCTCTCTTCCTTTCTCCCTTTCTCTCTCTCTCACTACTCTTTTAACATAAAAAGGAGACAGATATTATGGAATATTTTTAAACTGCCAACCCCCTTTCAAATTTGTCTCTCTCAACACAAATACTCTGTCTACCTCACACACACACACACCCAGCGCCACACACACACAGACACACACACACACACACAGCCAAACACACACACAAGTTTACTCTTTGTTTAGTTTTTGTAATGTACCTATTTCTGTTTGTCCAGTGTTTCACCTGCGTAAATAGTGACAGCATGCTGAAAGCAGCCACACTGCTCCTGGAGTTTAAACTGCACCTCCTGGTCTGAAGGAGGGGCTTTGGAATGGGAGTGTGTGTGAATGTGTGTCTAAGTGTGTGTGTATGTTTGTGTGTGTGTGTGTGTGTGTGTGTGTTTTCACAAATTGTCACAGTGTGTGTGCGTGTGTGTGTGTGTGTGTGTATGTTTGGGGGGTACGATGACATCACAGACATAGGAAGTTATGACAGAGACAAGATGATTGGTCAGGGGAGTTACGCATGTTTTGTGTAACTATTCACTCAGACCATTTCTGGGGAATATCAACAGTCATTTTACTGGAACCTACACACACACACACACACACACACACACACACACACACACACACACACACAGACACACACACACACACACACACAACAGCCTAGCCTGGGTCTAGATTGTTCCCATCTGTGTTTTAGAGATTTTTCAGATTATGGCACCTTGCCTTCTCAGCCCCATTCCTCTCGTGCCTTCAGTCAAACTGTCAAAGTGTCACGTCCCTTCTGATTCATGGTTAATAACATACACACACCAGCCTAAGAGGGTGCACGTACACACACACACACACGCACACACACGCATTTGTATGTCACAAAAAAGTTGGAACTACCATCTAATATTCACATGATCATATGTAGGGCTTTGCTTTGAGTGAGTGACTGAGTGTGTGTGTGTGTGTGTATGTGTAGTGCATGTTCCCACATGTTCATATCAGGTCTAGTGCATGTGTGTCTTTAATCATGTGTGGAAAGAGAGAAAGAGAGAGAGGTGAGTAAGTGAGAGAAGGATTGCGAGAGAGAGAAGAGAGAAAGAGAGAAGAAGAGGAGAGAGAGAGAAGAGAGAAAGAGAGAAGAAGAGGAGAGAGAGAGAGAGGCCCTGCGCTTCTGGAAAGGTTATCTCATTTAGGATAGAAATCCAAACATAGAGACATCCCTGACTAAACACATGAGTACAGTGCACAAGACAGAACACACACACACACACACACAGAGAGAGCGAGAGAGAGTTCCCATCCCATGCTGAGGAGGTTTCAGATAGAGAAATTATGGGAAAGACAGCAAAAGAAAGGGAGAAAGAAAAACAGAGAAATAAAGAGAGTTTTTTTGTCTTTTCATCAAAAAATGGTTATGTGATAAATTTAGTCTGAATATTATTTTCCCAGATCTATTTTTATCTCTCTGTTGATATAATACTGACTAATCTCCTCCACAGCCTCACGTGTTCACTCTTTCACTCTCATTCTTTCTCTCTCTCTCTTTCTCTCTCCGTCTTTCTCTCTGTCTTTCTCTCTCTTTCACTCTCACTCTTATATTCTTTCTCTCTCTCTCTTCCTCTCATTCTCACCACTCTATTCCCAGGTTTCTCCTCCTCAGCTCTTCGCTCTCTCACTCAGTGTTTTTTGACACAAATGATTTAGTGTGTTTAGTCTGTGTTCATAGTATTTTTACATGTACTGATTACTGATTGTAATAAATGTTTTAGAAATAAAAATATATCATTTTCTCTCTTCTTTTCAACTCTTTCTCCCCATCATCTCTCTATCTGTCTGTCTGTCTGTCTCTCTCTCTATCTATCTCTCTCTCCCTCTATCTCTATCTCTGTTCCAAACATAGCGCTCTCATCACTTTGTCACACACTTCTTGGTTGTCCTGTTTTAGCTGTAGAGTCAGCTGTCTTTCAGTCTCTCTCTCTGACTCTTTTTTCACTGTCCTCTAAAGTAAACACTGAGCTCACAAGTCTCATCTCTCTCATCTATCTTTTTTCCTTCCCTTAGTAAAGTCTCTTCTTCCCAGTTCCTCACTCTTCATCTCTTAACTCCCTCCATACCTGTTTTCTCACATAAACATCCATCTCTTCACTTGCTCTCTCCTTCTTTCTCTCTCTCCCTCCCTCCCTCTTCTCACTCCTCTATCTTTCTCTTCTCTCATCCTTCTATTTCTCTCCTCCCTCTCACTTTATCTCTGTCTCCTCTTCTCCTCTTTTCCTTCTCTAGAGCCACAGTAACCACAGAGCTTTTTCTCTTTCCCTCTATCTCGGCTATGGCACACACACACACACACACACACACACACACACACACACACACACACACGCACACACAAACACACACACTCACACATGCACACATTCTTGGTGTCTCCCGTCTGGGCAAGATGGATGTCCAGATTAAAGTTCCTTCTATGCTTCCATTAAAATCTCCTCCAGCCAGAGTTGCCTTTAACAAGTGTTTACCTTTCTCTCGTGGGAGCGCAGGTCATGGAATGTATCTGAGTGTGTCACATTGACCTGCTATGTAAACCATTAGTAGTTAGTGTTTGCTAAACCTAAAGGTAAAGACATAGACAGTTACAACAGCCTTAAGCGCCTGCCTGTCATGGATATAACAGCGAAAAGAAGGAACGAGAGAGAGAGAAAGAGAGAGGAAGAGGAAAGGACAGAAAGAGACAGAGGGATGAGGAGGGATAATGATGGATGGAGGGAAGGAGAAAGGAGAGGAGACGTACTCTGTACTTTTGAACTGACCTCTGATTTTTAGGGATTAACCGAGGTGGCAGGTGGTCAGAGAAAGTGAGAGAAAGATGGATGTGCAAATATGAATGTGTGTGTGTGTCTGTGAGTGTGTGTATGTATGTGTGTGAGATAGATAGATAGATAGAGAGAGAGGGGGGGGCAGTAAGGGAGAGAGCTGTCAGGTCTTAGAGGTTTGCAGAGGCCTTATTTGGCCTTGTGGTAGCATAGGTTTAGCACAGAATGTGGACTAGTTTAAATACAGAAGCAAGGGAGTAGGAGGTCCAGTTGTTTTCTCAGCCTGACAGAATGTGCTGAAATGATCTTCTACCTCTGACCTCTGACCCCCTGCTTTCTGGCCTGTCTCTATATCAGTATCAAAGCCTTCTATTGGCTAAACCATGCCCAAGAAGACACACGTTCTCATGAAATCCTATTGGTTGAGCTAATGTCTGTCTTCAGTTGGGCTACTTCAGACCCCCAACTCTTCCATGTAAAGTAATCTGTCCAGATCTCTCTCTGTCTGTCTGTCTGTCTCTGTTTCTCTATAAAGTCTTTCTGAACAGACATATGAAGCCACTTAAACCGAGTGCTGTGGTAAAAATCAGTACTAACTCTAACTATAAAAGCTTTAAAAACTCTCGGCTCTTCTACCTCTCCTAGCGTGCTCCACTTGCATCCACTCCCACAGATATGCCCTCACACAGTGGGAAAAAGTGTGTGTGTCTGTCTGTGTGTATGTGTGTGTGTGTGTGTGTGTGTGTGTGTGTGCGTGCGTGTGCATGTACGCATAAGTCTTGCAAGTGTGTAGGTGTGCCAATATCTGGACACGACTTGTTGTTTTTGTCAGGAAGAAAACATCCCACCCTACTCTCTGTGAACCCTGTTCCCGTGACAACGCCCCCTCATGTCCTCACTCCCTGGTGTTCGGTGTCCCACCATCTCAACAGAGCCCAGCGAGGCACCCTCCACACCCTCCACACTGCGCTCTCTTCTTTCCACTCTGCACTTAATGTATTATTTATGGGCCAATAAACTTAGTTAATTGGCCCAAAATTAGTTACAAAGGCAAAAAGAATCCTAAGTCCTTGCAGCGTTTTCACTGTTTATGATATCTGTCACATCCTCGTCACATTAGGTCATTGTTTGGAGATGCCATGTATGTACCGCCTTTAGGTAAATGGTTTCCCCATGTTATCCATGCACTCTATTCACTAACCTGTACGACTAGTCACTATCTGCTCACTAGTGACTAGGGCTAGTGACTAGGCCCCAATCATCCGTTTCCCAGCGGGCTGGATATCAGGCCCAGTAGTTTATCCAGAGAGAGGAGAGAAGAGGAGAAGAGAGGAGAGGAGGCGGATGTGGGCCCACTGGGGCAGCATAACTGGGGTTAGAGGCAGTGCCAGCACCAGGAGTAGTCTTCTGGCTTGATGAAGCACAGGGCACTAACCTGCCTTTGGACTGAAGTCCCTGCTAGCAAGACTCAAGTGGCTCTGCGTAGTGTGTGTGTGTGTGTGTGTGTGTGTGTATTTGTATGTGTATGCCAGTGCTGAATAGGTGTGCATGCCTGTGTGTATGTGTGTGTGTGTGGGCGTGTGTCTATGCCAGTGTTGTGCATGTGTGTGTGTGTGTGTATATATACAAGTGTTGAATGAGTGCGTATGTGTGTGTGTTTGAGAGGATTTGGGTGTGTGTGTGCATGTGTGTGTGTGTGTATATACCACTGTTGAATGGGTGTGTATGTGTGCGTGTGTGTGTGCGTGTGCGTGTGTGTCCAGTGCTCACGTGGCTGTAGTACAGTCCAGAAGAGGAGTGTGGATGTCTGTTATTTGTCAGCTCATCTTCAGTCCTGAGAGGAGGACAGTTATGTGCTGACACAACGCAGAGGAAACACTCCTCCCTCTTATCACACACTTTATCCCTCTCTCCATCTCCTCCTTTCCATCACTCTCTCTCCTACTCCTTCTGTCACTCTCCCTCTCTCCTCTCTCCCTCTTTCACTCTCCCTCTCTCCTACTCCTTCTTTCACTCTTCCTCTCTCGTACTCCCTCTGTCACTCTCCCTCTCTCCTACTCCCTCTTCTCTCTCCCTCTCTCCTCTCTCCCTCTTTCACTCTGCCTCTCTCCTACTCCTTCTTTCACTCTTCCTCTCTCATACTCCCTCTGTCACTCTCCCTCTCTCCTACTCCCTCTTTCCTCTCCCTCTCTCCTCTCTCCCTCTTTCACTCTGCCTCTCTCCTACTCCTTCTTTCACTCTTCCTCTCTCGTACTCCCTCTGTCACTCTCCCACTCTCCTACTCCCTCTTTCTCTCTCCCTCTCTCCTCTCTCCCTCTTTCACTCTGCCTCTCTCCTACTCCTTCTTTCACTCTTCCTCTCTCGTACTCCCTCTGTCACTCTCCCTCTCTCCTACTCCCTCTTTCTCTCTCCCTCTCTCCTCTCTCCCTCTTTCACTCTGCCTCTCCTACTCCCTCTTTCACTCTTCGTCTGTCCTCTCTCTCTCTTTCACTCTCCCTCTCTCCTCTCTCCCTCTATCCATCTTTCTCTCTCCTTCGCTCTCTGTCCCTCTTTTCTTCTCTCTCTGTACCTCCACCTTCTCCCTCCAGTCAGTTTGACTCTTGTGTTGGGTTGTAGTTGGTGTGGTTGTACTTGGTGTGGTTGTACTTGGTGTGGTTGTTGTTGATGTGGCTGCTGTTGCATTGCAGTGTTGTGTTGTGGTTGTTATCGTTGTGGATGTTGTTGTTGCGTTGTGTTGCGTTGTGTTGCGTTGTGTTGCGTTGCGTTGCATTGCGTTGCGTTGCGTTGCGTTGCGTTGTGTTGCGTTGTGTTGCGTTGCGTTGCGTTGTGTCGCGTTGTGTCGCGTTGTGTTGTGTTGCGTTGCGTTGCGTTGCGTTGCGTTGCGTTGTTGTCGCGTTGTGTTGCGTTGTGTTGCGTTGCGTTGTGTTGCGTTGTGTTGCGTTGCGTTGCGTTGCCTTGCGTTGCGTTGTGTTGCGTTGTGTTGTCAGCTGAATGTCTGGATGGGACTGTAAGATGTCAAAGCCTCTCCATTGTCATGGAGGTAAGGAGCAGGTGGAAATCATCTGACTAGTTTCTACACACACACAAACACACACCACACACACACACACACACACACACACACACATATATAAACATACAAGAGACATAAGAACGCCTGTCTATCTGTGTGTGCGTGTGTGTACGTAGGCACTCGTACAGTATGTGTGAGAGGTCAAGTGTCATGACAAGTCTGTTTTTTATTGGAGGTGCTTTGACAGTGCAGACCATCCTTCATCAGCTACAGGGGCTGGGAACAGGGGTAGGATGGTGGTGGTTGAGTTGTGTGTTTGTGTGTGTGTGTGTGTGTGTGTGTGTGTGTGTGTGTGTGTGTGTGTGTGTGTGTGTGTGTGTTGGTGTGCGTGCGTATAGGTAGAACTAGTA
>PYXC01002555.1:352500-400000 GCA_015244755.2 Tenualosa ilisha | reverse complement strand
ATTCTGCCTGATTCCTTCAAGAGGAATTTTAAGGACCCCTGGAGAAGACCCCATATGCTCATGAAAGAGGAGAAACCCAGGTATGACTGGACACACACACACACGCACACCCACATAAATCTACGCAAACACCCATGTGAACATAGACACACACATATTGTATGCGTGCATGCGCACAGACACACACACACACACACACACACACACACACACACACACACACACGCAAAACTTTTTACCTGATGAATATCATTAGAGCTCTTTGTACATAAAACCTAAGAGCACCAGACAAAAGTGACCAGAACCTCAGATCACAGTCGCAGTGAGTGTAGCTCTGAAACACAAATCAGTCCCTTCCCCCAAAAAACAATTTCTCTTTCTCAGAAACGATTTAGTCAACATGTCCTCAGACATGGCTCTTTCTTCCAGAAGTTTCTCTCTTTTTTCCTGATATATATTTGTGTTCAGAACCTCTTCCAAAACTCAGCTGGACACCCCCCCCCCCCCCCCCCCCCACACACACACACACACACACACCCCTCCATGTTTAGCAGACTCTCTGTCTTCCTTGTAATTGATTGGACTGAAATATACTCACACTGGACCTCCGCTGGGTCTGTTTGTGTTACCAGACCACAATGGCAGAAGACGAAGTCACAATTCTTAATCAAAACAACTGTACCCCTCCACCCAAGATGCTGACGTTGTGTTGCCAAAGCATTTGTTACCTGGCACAGTGTGGCCCTTGGCAGATGGGGGCCCCTGGGGTCCCAGAGGGTCCAGGGTGGGGACCGGTGTTTGTGTTATGTTCTAGAGGATGTTGTGGCTGAATGGGAGAGACATGGTCATGCCAGAGAACGACCTGTTCCCTCCTGTCTCTTGCGTTCGTTCTCATCTTATCGCCATCTCTTGGAGGGACGTGCCTCGCAGGTCGCCGTGTCAACCAGTGATCCCATGGCTGTGTTTCCAAGGCGATAGCTTGGCACGGCTCACTGCAAATGCAGATTGTTTCCTGTGGTGTGTGGATGAAAGGTCAAGCTGAGTGTGTACGTGTGTGTGTGTGTGTGTGTGTGTGTGTGTGTGTCTGTTCTGAATGTGTGTGTGTGTGTTGTGTGTGTGTGTGTGTGTGTGTGTGTGTGTGTGTGTGTGTGTGTGTCTTTGTTTTGAATGTGTGTATGTGTTTGTACATGCAAGTGTGTCTAACTATTTGTGCACTTTAGTGCGTGTGTGTGTGTGTGTGTGTGTGTGTGTGCGCTTTGTCTGGCTGGTCCCCTGTGCAGTTTGGCTTCAGAGTTGACACTTATTTAATATGGCCCAAAGTCCTCAAGACTTACCCAATTATCCACACATCTGTGTTCATCTGTGTGTGTGTGTGTGTGTGTGTGTGTGTGTGTGTGTGTGTGTGTGTGTGTGTGTGTGTAGGGGTGGGGGAGGTGGGGATCATGGGAGTGTGGTTAAATGTATGTGTGTGGCTTTCAAACAATTATACTGATGAAGGAAAATTATTTCAGGAAATGAACATTTAAAAGAGTGTATGATCCTTTGGGGTGAGTAAAGGTGTGTGTATATGTATAATTTTAGAGAGAAAGTGTGTGTGTGTGTGGGTGCCTGTGTGTGTATTGCTGCCTGTGAACAGAGCGAGAATAAAGTGTGTTACATGGCAAATTGACAAAATCCTTTGTGAAATCAGTCACCAGGTGTTTTTGTGTATGTGTGAGTGCAGGAAAGATGATCCTTCTCTTCTTCTCTGATCCCGTTTTATCCCATACTCCCTCTCTCTCTCTCTCCCTCACTCTCTCACTCTATCGTTCATTCTTCTCTTCACTGGTATTAAAAAGACTGAATCCTTACCTTCCCTTTCCTTTCTCCTTTAGCACATTATGAAAATTTAGGGTAGATTAGAGTGGATTAGCGTAGATTATGGTAGATTGAGGTAGATTAGCTGACTACAGCGAAAAGCATAGAGCCCATCAGCCTTTGCAAATTGAATTTAAAATCAAAAGATGATTTATTGGCTTACAGATTACAGATTTGTGCTAGCATCGCTAAAGAGGTCAGTACACACAGGCTAAGAAATCAGAACAGAACCAATATATTCATCATGTACAACAACAATATATGCATGAGCTGATAAACAAAGTCTTGACGGATTGCACTGCATGTTTACAAATGACAGAATCAGAAGCGTTCTTTCCTTCATTTGTCATCTGAGAGATACTTGTTCACTGTTTCCCACAGTCCCAGTAGGGAAATCAGTTTTGTAGTTTATTTCTATGTAATCCCCTCGACAAGAAGACAAATAAACCTGTTTAACAAATTTCCTTGGTTTCCACTCTCCTCTTAATCTGCATCCAGACAGACTAACTTACAAAGGTTTGTTCTCCTACAATTGGCTGTAATTGTACTGAGGCCTCAAACAAGCTTACACTGCACTGTGCGTGTGTGAATGTGTGTGTGTGTGTGTTGTGTGTGTGTGTGTGTGTGTGTGTGTGTGTGTGTGTGTGTGTGTCTTTAAAGGTAATTATTACTACCTTATGGCATGAGTGATCACTGCTTATAAGGAAGTCATTAAGCCCCACACAGGAAATCCTAAAACAAACAGAAGCATGCGTGCCAACACACACACACACACACACACACACACACACACACACACGTGACACCAAAATTATGTGTCTCATTAAGATATGTATTCAAAACAAATAGAAGGTGCTATAAAATATAATAGAACACAAACATACAGGAACGTTCTACCCTTCCTCATTGGTGTTATTTTGTTTAAGTAATGCTTTGTGTGTGTGTGTGTGTGTGTGTGTGTGTGTGTATGTGTGTGTGTGTGTGTTTGTGTGTATGTATTTTGTAAATATGTATGTGTAACTGTAGCTATGGCTATAAATGACCATTGTGTGTGTGTGTGTGATAGAGAGAGAGAAAGAGAGAGTTTGTGTGTGTGTGTGTGTGTGTGTGTGTGTGTGTGGCAGGGATGTAGCCTGACCCCTGTAGCACTGGGAAAAGGGTGGGTGAGTTACGCTTCAGAGCGGGGCAAGATTACCGGAGCTTTCCAGCCACAATCACCCTCTCCAGCTGCCCATGTTGGCATGACAACAGACGTTTCCCCTCTTTGTGGCAGTGATAAACATGGTTGTGGTTGTTTTAGTGGGTTTGCTGCGGCTGGACACAGAGATTGCCTGTACAATTTACTGTCTAGCTGTAAACTTTAAAGAGTTCTGTCTCTGTACAGTACACATACACACACACACACACACACACACACACACACACACACACACACACACAGAAAGAGTCGCTCTCTTATGTACACAGACAGACAGTAAACAAGACGCACAAACACACAGTCTCTTTTGCTCCAGTGTACAGCAAAAAGACACACACACACACACACACACACACACACACACACACACACACACACACACACACACACAGTCTCTCTCTCATGTAGAGAAAGACACCCACCCCCCTATACACACAGACACACACACACAAACACAGACCTGGCCCACTCAATCACCTTACTGTACTTACACTCTTGGTGTATTGATGAATTGTAGTCAGCATTGGGATGGATTGTTGCCAGGCTGTGGAGATGTCATGTAGAATGCCATGTATATACACACAATACTCTCTCATTCGCTGGACTTTGCTTTTGTTTTTCTGCAGCACGTTAAACTACCTTTGTGTATGAAACACACCAGATAACTTGCCTTGCCTCTCCTTTTCTTGCCTTGCCTTGCCTTGCCTTGCCTTGTCTTCTTCACTTCCTCCTTCCTCATCTCTTCACCTCTCCCTTTCTCCACCTCACAATATTCCTCTGCTCCATTCACACCACTCCTTGTCTCCTTTATCACTCTCTTCCCGTTTTCTTCTCCCTTCATTTCTTTCCTTTGTTCCTCACCGTCTCACACACATGTATTTGCTCATGCATTGGCTCTATGGATTGGTTGTATTGGTTAAGTCTTCACTACCAATAAAAAAGTAATAACCAAACTTGCCCTCCTCTTCTCTCTTTGTCCCACCCTTCTCTCTCTCTTTCTCTCTCTCTCTCTCTCTCTTTCCCTCATTTCTTTCCCCAGCTATTGTGTGTACATGCGTGTGAAGCGGGCCAGTCTGGTGTGTATGCAGAGAATATGGACTGCCCAGCTGGTGCAGGAGCGCTCCGTGTGTGTCGAGTGTCAGAGTGATGCCATGGCGACAGACAACCGCTGTGCTGGCGATGGGTTAGAGGGCAACAAGTGAGTTTTTAGACACACACACACACACACACACACACGCGCAAACACAGACTCACATGCACTCTCTCACACACAATGCTACACGAATGGTTGGTGTATTTAATTACATTGTCCTCAGATGTTACAAATGATCCTCTAGTAGTCTCTGGTTGGCTATCGTGAGCTTTACCTCCGTTGTTTCATCTCATTCTAGAACTTTCTGGACTGCTGCCTCCGCACCTGGTTGCCATGGTTCCTGGGTGAGGGAATCGTCGATTGAGAAATGCCGCTGCCCTCCACACTCTGTGCTCTTTGTCTGAGCAGAAATCCCACCCAGTTCCCACCCACCCCTCCCATCTTACATGAAGAGACATAGTACTGCCACAAGACTCCCCATTAACCAATAATACTTCAGCCAGACACATGGGGAGCCAACCATTTGAAGACCCAAAGGGGAATTGATCTCTTGTTAAGTCTCTTAATTCACTTCTATTATGCTCCAACCACAAGTATTGTAACACTTTTTTATAAACCCAGTATTTAGAATCACATTCTGTCAGAACACAATGACAATCGAATTTCATTTCCTGCCCCAGACCCCTACTATCTACCTCCTATGATTCTGTTGCCTTTAAATATATGTCATGTTCAGTTATTATACAATGATGACTATTTTGTTGCTTTATACATCCACTCTTTGTGTATCTGAATACTGTATGTCATGTTATGTATTTGAGTATTGAGTGTTTCATGCCTTGGTACCTGCTTGGCATGTGTCTGTATGGATGCGGTATGTGGCAACATTTGACTGTATGTGACTTCTGCACTTGACTTTTGGGTTTCTGTGGGAACTCAGTGCATATCTTAGATTGTCAGAAGCATCAGGCTACATATATACTCCAACTGGTATCCTGTAGTTAAAGGAAACATTATGCATGTACATACATACAGGATGTGTGAATGCATTTAGGCTGTAACACTGTAAAATGTTTATGTCTGTTGCTCTCTGTGCATAGTCGTTCATACATGTTGTATATGTATGTATGTATGTATGTTTGCCATGGGTATTGAATGATTTCTTATGATGTATGACACCAAAATACAAACTCATTTCAGCCAACTCAGTTCACTCAGCATATGTGAGTCCAGGTGAGGTTGCAGGATCTGAAGATAAACAGGACCTGAAAAGGGTATGAGCCTGATCACCACCAACTCTGGCCAGGTTAAAAGTACAACCATTTACTTGGCTGCAGTTTGTTCCTGTTAGTAAGCGATGACTCCCAATATTTAGACTGCTAGACATCTCCTCATGGATTGTGTCTTTGAAGAGTTCACATATAGTGGTTGGTGATCAACAATAAATCTGGGATTTATTGAGAACTTTCAAAATATGTTGGCAGGATCATCAGACTTAAAACCATATGGTGGACAGACAGACAGAGAGGAAGAGAGAGAGAGAGAGAGTAACAGCCAGGGGAGAGTCCTGTAGCTGTCTCACCTGGTCTTACCTTTGTGTTGCGTCATGCATGTCATGTTGTTTGTTGACCTTTGTTTTGTTGTCTTACTGGAATCAGTGAAAGCCATGTAGAAACACAAAAAAGTTATGGGATACACACTATGCGAGCACGCACACACACACACATACGCACACTCAACTCGTTGATTAGAAGGCCTCGAGTATATGTTGGTTTGTACACAAAGCCATTGTTCAGAATTATATCTGAACAGGTTTAAAAGTATGCTGTCACTTATAATGTTATTCATCAATAAATAAATATGTTGTTACACTATAAATGAACTGTCCTGCTATTTCCTTTCACTTGCCACATATTTCCAACACGTGTTCCACTTGTGACCCATTAAAGCTGTCTGACCTTATAGATGCAGATTTCATGTGAACATGTAAAGCTCAAATTCACTTTCACAAGATGCTAAGGTGGCTCAAAATAGCTAAAAACAGCCAAGTCATCTATGATAACCACCAGACACACATACAGTCAGACAGATAACCAAACACACAGACAACATACATCCTTAAAGCACATTGCTTTTCCATGCAATGAAAGTGAGAGAGAGAGAGCCAAAGGAATGGGTCCTAATGAAGGTGTAACAAATGGATGCTCAGAGTCTGAATTAAAGTGCCCCACTGACTAAGCACATGCAAGGGAACAGGAAACAGAGACTTGGACAAAGCAGTAATTAAATGCCTATGGGAGACTGGGAGTTTGGTGCAGATTTATCTCTGCACCCAGTGTGTGTGTGTGTGTGTGTGTGTGTGTGTGCGTGTGTGTGTGTGTCAACCAACCCACTAACCCATGTGGAGGCTGCCATCTCCCAAGCCCACCAATTACCTGCAGTTTGCTCTGCTCCAGGTATGTCCACCAAAGCACCCATTTCAGGGGTCCCAATGCAGTCATTACAGCTGCTGGAGAGGCCCTGAATTTCCCACAGATTCTAACACACACACAGACACACACACACACACACACACACATATACACACTACACACACGCGCGCACAAAAACAGGCTCATGTGTAGGCGCGCTTGCACAAGCGCACACACTCACACACACACACACACACATACACGCAGGCTTATGTATAAGTGCGGGCACATACGCACACACACACGCACACACACACGCACACACACACACACACACACGGACAGCACACACATGAAGCAACCCTTTAACATGTGTTTTGTGGAATTCTTCACATTCCCTGTGTGTTCCCTGAACAACTCCTGTTAGGCAATTGGGAGTAAGAGCGAACGCAGCCGGACATTAGGATCTCATTTTGCTCTTCTGACACACTACTTCTTCAGCTTTGTTTGTGTCAGCCACAGTTACAGTTACATATTAGTTCCCAGATGAGGCATCAAGAGGCTGGCGGTCCACTGCCGTTTGCTCGCTGGTTCTCCAGCGGTAGACCACCAGCCACCTGCTACATTCTGAAAACACTGAAAAAATTCCAACCATCAAAGACAGACCTACCTGCTACCTCCCCCAAAGACAGACCTACCTGACTACCTACCTTAAAGACAGGCCTACCTGACTACCTACCCCAAAGACAGACCTACCGGCTACCTACCTCAAAGATAGACCTACCTGACTACCTACCCCAAAGACAGACCTACCTGCTACCTACCTCAAAGATAGACCTACCTGACTACCTACCCCAAAGACAGACCTACCTGACTACCTACCCCAAAGACAGACCCACCTGCTACCTACCCCAAAGACAGGCCTACCTGGCTACCTACCCAAAAGACAGGCCTACCTGGCTACCTACCTCAAAGGCAGACCTACCTGCTACCTACCTCAAAGATAGACCTACCTGACTACCTACCTCAAAGACAGACCTACCTGACTACCTACCCCAAAGACAGACCCACCTGCTACCTACCCCAAAGACAGGCCTACCTGGCTACCTACCCAAAAGACAGACCTACCTGACTACCTACCCCAAAGACAGACCTACCTGCTACATACCTCAAAGATAGACCTACCTGACTACCTACCCCAAAGACAGACCTACCTGACTACCTACCCCAAAGACATACCCACCTGCTACCTACCCCAAAGACAGGCCTACCTGGCTACCTACCCAAAAGACAGGCCTACCTGGCTACCTACCTCAAAGACAGACCTACCTGCTACCTACCTCAAAGATAGACCTACCTGACTACCTACCTCAAAGACAGACCTACCTGACTACCTACCCAAAGACAGACCCACCTGCTACCTACCCCAAAGACAGGCCTACCTGGCTACCTACCTCAAAGACAGACCTACCTGGCTACCTACCTCAAAGATAGACCTACCTGGCTATCTACCTCAAAGACAGACCCACCTGGCAACCTACCTCAAAGACAGACCCACCTGGCGTCAATTGACTACATGATGTCCTGTGTGCATGGGGGGAGTGTCAGAATGGTCAACTCTTTCCGGTAATTAGCTTTTACATAAGTAAACAATTGCAATGAGACTATAGCTACAAGCTAACTACTAAATGAACCCTGTACTGCTGAGGAACAGGCAGAGCTTATTTGTTAGGCTTACTTGCAAAGTAAACTAGAGTAACTACACAATACAACCAAAATGTATGGTTAATATCAATCTTCTTCACAAAAATAGACCTTCACCGGAATAGAGTGACCATCCTGAAGCGAACGTCCTTCTGGGATTTTTTGACTACCATGCACAGAGCACATTGGCTGTGGTTCAGAAATCACAGAGCAATTGTATTGTTCAGATATTGTGGTGATAAGCTGATGAGTTTAGAGTGAATCTGGTCTCAATGAGGGTCATCTTCATACCATCTGGGATCACAGACAAATACCACACAAATGCACTGCCTTGTTATTACTGGTGTCTCACACACACACTCACACACACACAGCTTTCCAAAGACAACACACGTGCACACAGAGAGAGAAGGGGGGGAGAGAAAGAGAAAGAGGGGGAGCGCTCTTGAAAGACAGACAAACACACACACACACACACACACACACACATACAAAGCTCTCCAAAGTCAGCACAACTCTTTATTATGTCGGGGAGTGGCATCAGGCCACAGTCCCAGATCAGTCTCTGTTATCAGATCCTGTGACAGCAGGTCTGACCATTACCAGTGTGTAAGTCAGTTTGTGTGTGTGCGTGTGTGTGAGGTATAAGCCATGAATTTTCTTTGGCCTGTGAAAACGTGGGGTGTTGTCATGGATGGCTGGGGAAATTGATCTTTGCCCTGAGCGTGTGTGTGCGTATGTGTAGTTCACATCACTAGCCATGTGTTTGTATGTATGAGTGTATGTGTGTGGTTCACATTTCCCGTGCCCACCCGTAAACGTGTATGTGTGTGTGTGTATGTGTGTGTGTGTGTGTGTAGCGGTGGCAGGAAAGCCGTGTCTTTGGCCCACTGCCCTAATGTTTCCTGACAGCAGACGTTTGTAGGATTAGCGTGTTTGTAAAGAGGGACATTCCGCCCTTTGTCATGGGATGGCCACTGTCTGGTGACCACACCAAGACAGCTGAGCGGAATAAAATAAAAAACAAACAGACCCCTTAGTACAGAACACATCCGCGGAACGGGCATTTAAGGGCTACCTGTTGGGCATGGTGCCCCACAGCTGGAATGTAAACTAGTACACAGAAATAATAAAAGTCTACTCATATCTTCATCGTATCTTGAAGTGAGATGATTTCGTAGGCTATGTTCGTTTCGTAGTCATTGAGTAAACCCATGAAGCAAATGCAACTGCAAAATAGAGTGGCCTATAGGAATTGCGAGTGACACTAGAAGGCACGGAATTCTTTTAAAATGCAGGCTATAACACAAAGTAGCCTTGCACATTGTAATTTGGCCACGTTCATTTTGTGTTAACCAATAGTCACAGAAGATGACTATGCGTGAATCAGCGTCAGAGCGCATTCCTTCGTTGGTGATGCAAGATGCCAGTGTCCGCTGGTTGAGCAACAGGCGAGGTCATGAAAACACTGGTTACAAAATACGCTAACTTTTTATTCTGTGTGCGTTTATTGCTTGCACTTATGTAACAGCCTATGACCCATAGGCTTAATTAAGGGCGTAGCGTCTATATCATAACCTGTTTCTCCAATGATGTGTGAACAACCTAAACACCGCTTTCACCGGCTGCCGTCCAGTAAAACAGCTGTTTACGCGCCACATTCATCACGCGCCGGTAATGAGAGCCTAGGTGCGAACGTGCAGCTGGCATGGCACGCAGGAATGATAATGAATAGAGGTGCGCGCTATAGCGATGTGCTCACCGTCAGGAGACGTCGTCAGAAAACAAGGAAATTAAGTCGGTCAAATGGTTTACCTTTCAAAAGACAACCTAACCGAGCCGTATTAGATATTTGACTTTGTGATTTGGAAAACTTGGACTTGGACATATTTCAATGTGACGTCTGGAAACTACTAATGACGTAAAAAGCATACAAAACGACCAATTATAAAGTTATAAAAGTATAATACATTTTTTTATTATTTGTGTCTTTTTTTCCTTCCTTTCTTCATTCATTCATTTAAAACAGTCAACATACATTTTGCTAACAGTTAAACAGATGGGCTAGAGGCAGACAAATGAAAAATATGACACAATAGAAAACTGAAATAAACTTGACTAAAGTTTTCCCCACTATGATTTTGTTCTCATAGTTGACATGGTAACAATCTGCTTAACGCTCTTATAATGTCCAGCAGCCCAGAGAGGACAGAATAAACTTCAGCAAGTAACATGAACCATAACACAAGACGGGTAGAAACGAATGGACCAATGGGCAGACACTTCAGATGTTTATGAGACGGGGATGGAGAGATCCGAGATACAAATACAAGGCAGATAGTTGTACAGTGTGTTGTTGTTTCTCTATGACACTCATATAACTCTGCAACACACACATACTTTCATAGTGAATGTATGCAATGTGCACAAACTCTCACCTAAATACACCCATCATAACCTCAAGTACACACAGACAGACAGACAGGTACATGCGTACATACGCACACACACACACACACACATACAGACACACACACACATGCACACAGAGGCTCACTCCCCGTCCCCACACACAAAGTGACCGTAACCTTAAAAAACACACACACACACACACTTCTTTCCCCAAGGTTGAGGTCAGTGAACTCAGCAGTGACACAGGTACAGGTGTGCAGCAGACAGTAATTAAAGCCGTTCCCACACTAACTGATCATAAGGCTGGTAGCTGTGTGGACTGGGGCCTGCATCACCTGTTCTGGTGTGGTTCAGGCCCGACCTGACCTGATAACTACCTATCAAATCTTTTTACAACTACAAACTATTTGACAACACGTTTTGCAATTAAACCTGCCAATGTTGCTTGAACTTGAGTTCCTCGAATTTGATGAATTAAATGAAGTGACGCTTCACTCAGACCACAGCCGACTTAGAACCACACCTGGGCCGGCACAGTTAACTAATGAGTTAAGAAGAGGCCACAAGTGTGTGTGTGTGTGTGTGTGTGTGTGTGTGTGTGTGTGCGGGGGGTGGGTGGTGGGGTAGGCTTAACTATGAGGCCATCACAGAATGACACAGGGCTACAATGCTAAACTACCTGCAGCTGTGACCTGACAAGGCCAGAGGACAAAGGACTATGACTGCTAGCTGCAGGCTACAAGTACTGAAAGGATACAATGACTGAATCTCAATGTCCCCCCGCTAATCGAAAGCCCTGAAACCACAATGTTTAGCAAAGAAATGAATCAACTATCTACGATTCATAGGACTTTGAGATTCAAACAATAAGTCAAGGTGGGCTGACAGTGATGGAACTCAACTCAAGAACTCAAGAAGGTGATGAAAGCACGGACTACTAAAATAAAGTTGGTGCGTGCACTTGTGTGTGTATGTGTGAGACAGAGACACGGAGAAAGATATAAGAAGAGAAATAGTGAAAGGGCACATGGAAGTGTGAGTGTGTTTGTATGTGTGTGAGTGCGTGTGTGTGAGAGAGAGAGAGAAGAGAGAAAGAAGAGAGAAAAAAAAAAAAGAGAGAGAGAGAAGAGAGAGAGAGAGAGAGAGAGAGAGAGAGACTTTCTGCTGTTTGTTAGGCCACAAAGATTCAACTCATGTTTAGCCAACCTCTTGTAAAAGACTACATTCACACAAACACATAAAACAACAGGTCTCTTCTAGACAGCGTCAGATTCACAGCAAGTCATACAATCCAGTTTTAAATCCACACACACACACACACACACACACATACCCACCACCCACCCCCCCCCCCCCCCCCCCCCCCCCCACACCACACACACCACCCAATCACACCACCCCTGCCGAACCCACTCCCTTCACATAAAATGAGATCAGACACACTGAGTTGAGTGATTAAGGACTTGTGCATGAATAGTTTCCATTGTGTGTGTGTGTGTGTGTGTGTGTGTGGGTGTACAATATCTCCGACACGTAGCATGTACACTGGGCTGGTGTTGGCCCTGGCAGAGTCTGTTATTGTTATTCATAGTTTTTTGAGCTGGCGGTTGGTGGAGCTGATGCGTCCGTCCATGTTGTCGACCTTGTTGAGCAGAGAGTCCAGAGCCACATCTTGGTCATCAATCTCAGACTGCAGACCCAGGCCAAGGTTCTTCAGTCGGCTCAGGCCCTGACACATCTCATCTGGAGTCACAAAACACACACACACACACACAACACATACAGACAGACAGGCAGACACACACACACACACACAAAATGGTACAAAGACAGACCAAATGTTAAGAAATTGGCACACACAGAAAAAAAAAACACACACACACATTTTAAGCCCCCATGTGCAGTTGGTTTTTGGCATGTATTTCCAAACGAACACTGAACAACAGCAACGTTGCCATGGCAGGCAAGGAAGCTATGGTGTGCAGTACATGTTACTATTCTCTCTACAAAAAATGGTTTACCATCAAAGTGATTTAAGTAGTATGTAAGCAAAACAACAAATAAACAAAAACAAGTGTAACAGCACAGGAAATCTGGATTCTTCACTCCTCAAACATGTTTCACAGAAACTTGTGTTCATGTGAGTGACTTACCCAGGTTGTCATCCAGTTTCTGATGGGCAGCTCGAAGATGCTTGTTCTGAGAATATCCGTTCTGATTGGATGGCGTGTCGTGAGTATCATAAGATGCTGAAGCTCCAAATCCTATTGGATTGACAAAATTAAACATTACAGACCAACAAGTGTCTGACATTCCATAACATGCAAGTGTGCGCATAATTATATACATGTTCATTTTGTGTGTGCATGTGTGTGTGCATCTTCACTCATTTACCAGATGTGTCCAGTTTGCGTAGGTTAGGATGACTGGCCTCATATCTGTCCGCTTGCTGTTTACTCTCGCCTAGAGCGTTCTGTAGCCTGAGTTGAAGTCACATCAACAGAAAAAGGCATAGGGTATATATCAGCATTTTCATCAACAGGTGTCTGCTACCCTCTAGTGGTCAACTATGGTCATTGCACCCAGTCCCTAAAGGATGGGTGACCACACATTCCACAAGCCTGTTCCATTTCCTGTTTTCCTAGAGGTGATTTAGCAGGGGGTCAGCCAGCCACTTGCTTTATGACAGACTGCTGATGCTAGGGGTCAGGGGTGAGAGGTCGCTAAACCTACATTCCCTTTAGACATGAAGTCCTACATACTCACATTCAAACACAGACACACATGCTTACACGCATTTCTGCATGCAGGCACACTGGTATGTGAGGTGATGTAAAACACATGCACTGTCTCTCACATGTGAATACACTCACACATTCCATGTGCCCGTGCACACACACACACACACACACACACACACACACACACACACACACACACACACACACACACACACACACACACTCCATAAGACAAGGGAATGCACAGATGCATCCACATACTACGCAATTCACACACAAATTGTCTAAAGGCTGAAAATAAGACAGAATTCTGAGAATGTTGCTGGGAGTTTCAGTTCGGAAGCGCACACACACACACACACACACACAGACTTATGCATACTTGCTGTTGGCCTGGTATCCTGTGGGCTGATCTTTAGTTGCAGGTTTTGGGGGGTCGGGTTTGGCCTTGAAGTAGTTGACTAGGCCGCCCCACACACTCTTGATGCTGTTGATGTGTTTCTGACTGGTCTTCAGGTCCTGCTCCATGTTGTCCACCATCCGCTCCGTACGCTTCAGAGCCTCTCCCTGACGTATCAGCTCCTACTCGCAGACATGGAGAGGAGACAAAATGCAGGCCACAGTCATGAACTGAGCTCTCTTTACATTTACATTTACATTTAGGCATTTAGCAGACGCTTTTATCCAAAGCGACTTACAAAAGAGGATAACATTCAATTCAATTCAAAAAATCATTCTCTTAAGTTAGTGAACACAGCAGCTGTAAAGTGTAGCAAAAAGCACTACATAGTCATGTTGAGAGACAGAAAGAAAGAAAGAAAGAAAGAGAGAGAGAGAGAGAGAGAGAAAAAAAATAGGAAGAAAGGCCTTGCACATCATGTAATACTCTTGTCAAGCCGGCCTGTATGCATAACCAAACACACACACACACACACACACACACACAAAAGAGAGAAGACAGAGAGAGAGAGAGATACAGTGTAATCCTTTTAGAAATTTCTAACATCAGTGTATTCTCCACCAGTAGGCCTCGTTGTGGTGGAAATGCATCTCTATGTCTCTCTGATGTTTGGTCACCACAGCTGTAAGTCTGGCCTACTTCAACGCTCTGAGAAAGTCCCGAACAAACATTTCTCAGAGGGGGAAATTACACTTCGGTCAGAAAATCTAGGGTTGGTTTAGATTTCATTTTGAAGACATGTCGTCTCCAACAAAGCTCTACGAACATATCCTTGCTGTGCTATTTAAACGAAGACCCTGAGATCAATTTAAGAGAATAATACTCTGCAGCACCACCCATTCTGCTTCCATTCCTTCACGAGGCAGTCAGAAGAGTAAAGAGTGCACTTCAATGAACACTTTTAAAGACACAAGTGTGGGTAATGGACCTCCTTCAGTTGACCGGTTTGCACTGAGGTTGAGGTTACTTTATTTTCACTTTATTCACCTCTGCAGTGTCTGTCCCGAGTTTTTCCGACTCGTAGATGAGTGCAAGTGACCTGTTGCTGCTGTCCACGGCCGAATCCGCCGTTCGCATCACCTCCTGCTGGAGATATCGCTGGCGACGCTCAGCCTCGGTCATGCGGCTTTCAGGAGGGTCGTCGTCGAAATTGAAGCCGCCTCTTGATCGATTAGCTGTCGTCTCGTCCTCGTCATCATCATTTGCGAACGGGTTGCGTGATCCTGGGTATGCCATTCTCTGTCAAATCGATAGCACTTAAGTGAATGTGTGAAAAGAGATAATCAGGATGTCAAACCCAATGTTAGCTAAATACTGTCCCAGCTTTTTTAGACAGCATGAACTGGCTGTGCACCACAATGACACAGCAAACTAACTTTCACTTTGACTAACTTTGACTAACTTTGTCTGATAACAAATGTTATGGTCCTTCATGTAACGTAGCCTACCCCGTAAAACTGACATAACATCGACCCTTTTTAATTCAGTGTTGATATTTTCCACCTTTACTGCAAACACAACGTATTCTACTACAATGTACACATGCTAGTAGTGAAATCATTAACGTTAGCTTCCAATTTGGGCGGAGGATAAGGCTAGCTCAACCATGATCCAACCAAAGACTTCATGACATGACTTTGATATTTCTAAAATATACATTGATAATGTGGTTTTCTAACGCTGGGTAACTGTCCACCCTAATCAAGTACTCTCACCTTACAGCCTCAAACTTTAAAGGTTACTCATAGGTTTCAGCTAACATACTTAGCTAGCGAGCGGCATAGCTAACTATCCAGACAGTCACAGTGTTCGCTACAGCCAAAAGAAAATTAGGCTTCTGGAGTTAAAGAAGAAAATGGCTAATAGCCACTTACAAAGTTGAGGTGGTTTCATCAACTAGTCATTTGAAGAAATTATCATATAACAAAGACATAACATACCTTCTCCCGAACAGATGCTGCTGTTTTCGCCTCCGCTGTCAGCTGACTGCGCTTCTGGAACAGTTTCCTGTCTGATTTCTGACGTCACCTAAACAAATGGGTGTGTTCACGACAAGCTGTAAATACTAGATTATCTTTTTCACGTTATTATGGTAGGCTAATTAAATGTAGACAAGCGTGAATAAGTTTGTAAAAAACTAACACCAACGCAGATATATATGCTACACAGTAGCTGAACACAAACAAATGGAGAAACACAAACCTTTGACTAAATCAGTTTTGTCACATTCAGTCTTTCTGTTACATTTGCAAAGTAGGCCTATAAGGTGAAAATTTTAAAGGGTTAAGTATTATATTATATTCAGGGTGTAGCCTACATTTAGGAAAGGCTACGTTTTCCCATGAGCTCGAACCTAGCCTATGACAAGGGTGTGCATCTCGAACAGAACATTCGTGCGCTCGAGCTGCATGAAGTGGACAGTGTGGAAAGGAAGAATCAGCTGTTCGAAGATCTGGCATCAGTGTGCTAGGACGGATTGACAAACACACGTTTGTCAAGTCTAACCAGTTTATTTGACGAAGGAAAGTTCCTAGCAAACGTCCTTTAAACTTCGATCTGTTGCGATATCTCGTGAGAGAAAAATCGGAATTAGAAAAAAAACCCAGAACGTAATCACATCTCAAGTTAAACCTGACAATAAAGGCGTTTAATCGCACGTTAGCGAATAAGGATCTCGTCTTGCAAATATGCAATGTCATGTTGATGTAGGCTAGATGCTTTTGATCTAGTCGGAGGAAGTAGGCTACAGGCTACCCTACACGCACAAAGTAGCCCAAACGACCAACTGTCAGAAGAATAGGCTAACATTACGCATCACTTTAGCACTACCCAGCTCTACCGCGCGGACGATCTGCTGCATCAAGTCCTTTTGGCTCGTGTGTACTGAGTGTTCCCTCAGACTTGCCGTATTGGCGTTCGCGTGCCCGTGTTGCTACATTTGTGGCATTCTCCTGCGTTTTCCGAACTTTCTCATTTGTATGTTGGGAGAGAGTAAACATGTCGGCGAAAGGAGGGGGAACAAGAGGCTTCTATTTCAACACGGTTCTCTCACTTGCGCGGTCGCTGGCCGCCCACCGACCAGCGCCTTTAGATAAGGTGAGAATTTTTGCCTGCATCAGGAATTTATTGGCATTGTTAACAGATATGTTGCGTGCTGTTGCGTTTTAAAGTCCCTCCAACTCAGTGCAGATTTACGCGAGAGACAGGTGTCAGTGGCCAGGGCAATAACAGCCACCATGGATACCCTAAAATATTTGGGGTGTAATACAACTATAAAACGGAATGGAACTTTGATGTTTTGATTTCTGAAATGGGATTCTGTGCACTGTGTTGGAAGAAATGATTGGTGGCTGTACCTGTCTGGCCAAATGAATGCTTTTGGTCAAGTGTTTGTTAAAGGCCATTAGATTAACGTTGATGATTGGGGCAAAGCCCAATTAACGTTACATGACGCGGTGGTGGTTTGTGATTTTTGTTGTGCTTCTCTGTCAAACACCGACATTTCTTGTGGCTGTCACCGCCCCCTTCACAAAAACCATGTCAAACGCACGCACAAGAAAGACGGACTGTCCATTCAACGTCCATATTACGCTGTAAATAAATTATATTGTCTAATTTAAGCATTTTTGAAGCGGTGGTATTCAGCAACGTTCAGCTGATATTTTCATACAGCGATTAGATAATCATTCGCACTTCAAAATGTTGCGCACTGCAGTGCTCGCCACGGATACGTCGGTGTTACAGCTTCTTTGCTGAGCGAAAAACAGTTGCTGCTTGCAGCTTGTCGAGTAGTAGCTGTGTCGCCTACCTCCCACGGTTGTGTTCAGTGCGACATCAATTAACTTCTGCCTCTTATTGCATGACCGCTATCATGTGTTCACGTTAAAACTTTTTGACAGGCTGATCGATGAAGTGCGCAATTGGCTAAGCCGGCTCGCGCTTTCCAACAGGTTGGTCAGAGAAACAGAGGGAGATTCTAGCTGCGACACGAATGACCAAAAAACGATCAGGTCCTGGTTACTGCACACTAACTAAAACGATAGAATTAATGTACCATAAGATATTTTATTTTGCATCAGATACTCTAAAGTTTCTTTAGTAGGTCGCTTATAAGTCAGAAATGAGATGTTCTCTGGAAGTGAATGACGTATGGCTTTGAATTGTGTGGAGGTGGAGATATAAATCTTTGGACTCCACTAACTAAACTAACTGTGGCCTCAGAGTGAGGCTGTCTATTGCTTTCGATGCACTGTATGTGTACATACTAGTGCTTACTACCCCTGATGTTTGTGTGCTTATGTATCCTCGAGTCATGGATGGATGGAACACAATGAAAGCTGGCTCTGACTCAGTCTTGATGTTACCCGTTCCCACCACATAGATATCCATTCATCCATTATTTTTCTATCTATCTATCTATCTATCTATCTATCTATCTATCTATCTATCTATCTATCTATCTATCTATCTATCTATCTATCCATCCATCCATCCATCCACTGCCCCTAGTCTTGTTGCTAAGCCTTACTGTTGTACTAGTTTATTGTACTGAAATGGAGATAAGAGTGGAAGGTGATGCATGTGATGGAACTGATTCATAATGAATAGTGAATAATAGTTGAATCGATAATAATTCTGATTATATAATGCCCTCAGGGCTGAAATGATAAACACTGACTTTAGATCAGTTGAGAGTTTCAGTAGTTATTGGGGCTGTCTGTATAAATAAAATGGAATAACATTAAATTAGTGCTGATGTGGCCTCCATCTCTGTCTCTCCACAGGTGCAGAAGCTGCTATGCATGTGTCCATCCGACACCCGGGGAGCGTTCACTCTAGACATCCGCCGCAGGGATGCAGTCATTGCCCTGGCTATCTTCCTGGTGGAGTCGGACCTCCAGGTGTGGGCACGTGCATGCGTGCTTTGTGTGTGTGTGTGTGTGTGTGTGTGTGTGTGTGTGTGTGTGTGTGTGTGTGTGTGTGTCTGTGTCTGTGTGTCTGTGTGTGTGTGAACCTTTCATGGTTATGAGTACAGTGGACATTCAGAGTGAAGCCTGAACCAGCCCTGTGTGTTACATCTGTGTGTTTACAAACAATGAAGCTGACTTTGTTTGACTTTGACTTTTACACTGAGGAAGTGTTGAATCTTTAATCAGTTGTCATGTGTAGAGGCTATCCTGGCTCATGTAAATTGTATGCAGTCTTATACTCTTGGTTCATGTTAAAAATTTATTTGACTTTGTGTGTGTGTGTGTGTGTGTGTGTGTGTGTGTGTGTGTGTGTGTGTGTGTGTGTGTGTGTGTGTGTGTGTGTGCAGAATAAGTAGTTGTAGAAATATCCACAGTTAATGCATGCATTTGCATTTGTGTGTGTGTGCTTACATTCCCTGCTGTGTTATTTTTAGTGGTTATTTTTAGTATTTCTGTTTATATTTCTTTGTGTATTGGCATAACTGTGTGTATGTGTGTGTGTGTGTGTGTGTGCCTATGTGGTATCAAAGAAGTATGTGTGTTTGTGTGTGTGTGTGTGTGTGTGTGTGTGTGTGTGAGAGAGAGAGAGAGAGAGAGAGAGAGGGAGAGAGAGAATGTCTATGTGCCTGTGTGGGTGCTGTTTGAGCAAGTGTGTGTGTGCGTGTGTAGAGAGAGAGTGGGAGAGAGAGAATGTGTATGTGCCTGTGTGGGTTCTGTTTGAGCAAGTGTGTGTGTGTGTGAGAGAGAGAGAGAGTGGGAGAGAGAGAATGTGTATGTGCCTGTGTGGGTGCTGTTTGAGCAAGTGTGTGTGTGTTTGTGTGTGTGTGTGTGTGTGTGTGTGTGTGTGTGTGTGTGTGTGTGTGAAAGAGTGACAGAGGGCCAGTGGTCATTGCCCAGGCTGTATGAATGGCTTGGGTGAGATTGGCTGGATCAGCTGATGTGCTAGACAGGAAGATTAGTGGTGATTTGTTGGTAAGCTGTTTCGCCTGAGACTGAGCCTCAGCACCCAAGCTGTTTGGACTGAGACACACAGTCAGACACACACACACACACACACACATACACACACACAACAGCACTTTGAGCTGCCGGCTCGCTGCTTTACCCCTTAATGAGTGGTTGTTCTCGGTCCACCTCCCACCTCTCCCCTCTCCATTATCACACAGAGGCGTCGTGGTGTTGTGTTATTCCACAGCAGAGACTGTGGGTAAACCCACACAGCAGACTGAAGAGCTGGTTCTGCTGCTGCTGTTGCTGTGGTGCCTTTGTTGGCCCTTGTGATAGATGTGCAGTAGAGAGCTGGCCAACACTCTGGGGCGAGCAGCTATTTGCCACTCCAGTGGGCATCGGCGGACCTGACAGAATACTGTCTGAAGGCAGCACTAAGGAAATGTTGTCTTAAACTGTCCGTAAATGATCAGAACTAAACGCAGGGGAATCTGCTGCTGGTACAGCCTCAGGCCTTTCCTATCACTCTGTCTGTATGGTTTATCTCTCCACTGTATCTTCCTGAGTTTCTGCAACCTGTAGTCTATCTCTGTCTACTTAGGAACTGTCTATCTTTGTCTCTCTCACTGTCCGGTTTTAAAGTATCAGCATGGCTTCATGGTCATTCAGCTCCACACCGTCTCTTGCATCATCTCACTGTTCAGTATTTCCTGTGGGGAAGGCATGACAAAAATGCATCTGTTTTATTTCCTCCGCTCTCCCGCTGCCTTCCTCCCGCTCCACATTCACTTCAACTTCAGGTTTCTTGTTGGCATGACAACTGTGCTTAATCGATGACAGTGAATATGTGATGGACTTCAGAAATGCGTTTCTGTGACTTCCTACTACTCAAGACTATAACCACAATGAGCGCATTTCCAAGATTGAGGATTGAACAAAAAGGTGTAAATAAGGACTAGGGGTCCAGAGTCGAGTATCAATATCAATCCCTCTCATTAATGCCAACCATGGTCAGCGCATCTAAAAGCAAAACTGAAATTGGCAACACAGTTACCTCATTCTGATGAGCTGTTTGTAGTCTAGTATTAGTCATGGCTTTATTGTAAGACGATGCGCTGATACTCATCCAGACTGCCTTGCCTATAGTAAGGGATTGATAAGAGAATTGATAAAGATTCTGACCGATAAGCTGAATTGACAATCAACTATCAATATTGATAAAATCCTTTCAATTCCTAACCGTAATAAAAAGAAAGAAGGACAAAAGCTAACTTTCTCTCTCTCTTTCCCTCCTTCTCTCTTTCTCTCTCTCCCTCCTTCCCTGTGTCCCAGCACAAAGAGGTGGTTGTTGGCTACTTGCTGAGTCTGTTGCAGGGCCTTCCTCGGGTGCAGTGGGTGGAGGAGGCCTCCAGCAGAAAGGGGCGGGGTAAGATTGTACCACTGCGTTCTTTCTCCCTTTCTCTCCCTTTCTCTCCCACTCTCTCTCTCTCTCTCTCTCTCTCTCTCACACACACACGCACGCACACACACACACACACGCACTCACTCTCACTCACTTATACACACAGACACACACACATTCTCTCACACACATAGACACACTCTCACACACACACTCTTCACTGTCATGTGTTTCACATCGTAAAAGATAGATTTCTCTAGAAAAGTGTTCCAGATACCCTAGGAAAAAAAATGAAATGTGTAGGAGTGTGTATGTGTCATACAATATGTGGCTTTTTTTATAGTCCATATTAAACAAATAGGAAAGTTTTATAGAAACAGCCCCCGCCTGTAATGTTGGGTCTGTCATAGACACAATACATTCAGTTCAGTTTATTGTCACTAGTAATGTCAAAGTGCCAGAGGTAAAGAGTCAACTTGAACTTGTCCTCCCATGTTCGACTGTGCAATTGGAGATGAAGCCCAGTCTCATAGTTTACAGTACTGGAATACCTGATGTCTCCTCATCTCTCTGTGTCTGTTGCAGATGTTCTGCCTGTTGCTGAGAATTTTAGTTTCTGTCTGGTGACGCTGCTGTCGGATGTGGCGCAGAGAGACCCTGAGTCCAGCACCCAGGTCAACCAGCTCCCTGCGTGTGTGTGTGTGTGTGTGTGTGTGTGTGTGTGTGTGTGTGTGTGTGAGAGAGTGTTTTCACTACCTTAACAATGATTTGGGTTAGGTTACCACTGACTACTCTGCTTACCACTGTCCTTCATGTGTGTGTGTGTGAGTGTGAGAGGAAGAGAGAGAGTGAGAGAGAGAGATAGAGATAGAGAGAGAGACAGATAGAGAGAGAGAAAGAAATAGAGCAAGATAGAGTAACATTAGTATCATAGTGCATATGTGAAATGATGGGACTCTTGACACTGATAAGCACATCTCTTAGAGGGGGGCTTATGTGTTTTTGAATTTTGGTGTGTGTGTGTGAAATGTTGTTCAGATCCTAGAGGCTGTTATGGAGGTGATGAAGTCTCTGCTAGAGGTTTGTCAGGCACCTGAAAACCATGACAAAGGTGAGCTCACACACACACACACACACACACACACACACACACACACATACACACACGAAAAAGTTCATGCATTACACACATAATTATCCACATGAACACAAGCCAAGCTAATTCATTCCACACATGCTCTTCCGTACATGCTCACACATGCTGCACACATGCACAATGAACCTGTTTAAGCTTTGAACTCTCTTTTCATCTCTCTCTATCTCTCTCTTTCTCTCTCAGTTTACCTGTGCAGGTATGTGGTGCCCAGCCTGCTGGGTGTGACCCGCGCCTTTGGTCGCTACAGCAACGGGGGCGAGCCGCTGCTCTCCCAGCTCTTCCCCCGGGGGGCTCCAGAGACTCCCCGCGTCGCCGTGGAGACAGAGGGAGTGCGGCGGCGCTCCTTCAACGACTTCCGTTCCATCATGCCCAGCTCACTGCTCACGGCATGCCAGGGGGACACGCTCCGACGCAAGAGCGCCCTGCTCGCAGAGGGCATGCAGGTACCTGCAGCTGTGCCAACCTGTGCCAAACAGAGAGCCATTAAATGTGCTTTGTGTAATATTTTTGGGGTCAGGCATCCAAAAATTTCCTAGAAGCATCAACGGAATGTGAAGAAACAACTACTGACGTCATGATGAAAATGCTTTAACACCATGTTGTCAGCATATGCTTTGAATTAGATTAGATTAGATTTTAGATTAGATTCAACTTTATTGTCATTACTCATGTATAAATACAGGTAACGTAATGCAGAGGAGAGAATTAGCATGCAAATCAGCTAGCGCCGGCTCTGCTCTCCTATAATATATCACATTCTACCTAGTACGGCCACTGGATTCAGTACAGTGAATGTGAATGCAAAGCTGTGTTCAAGACGACTCGAAACCAGAAGTGTTCCATGATAACTCCCCATAGCTGCTGTAAAGCACTAGAGAGCCGCAGGGAAGCCTCTTATGTTTTCCACTTCGGTCCTGCATTTGTCATTTCCACTGGAGCGCTCTAATGGATAATGAGTGGTGTAGTCTCATTGCCTGTTAGCCTCTTCTCAGATGGGTTCAGATTGCTTTCAGATGAGATCATGCAGAAAACCCTGCTGTCCACATTTAGTCTTATAAATCTTTTCAGAGTTTTACTCTGCTTGTGAGACAAACATCAAGTCAATATCTAAGAAGTGTGTGTGTGTGTGTGTGTGTGTGTGTGTGTGTGTGTTTGCAGGCCAGTCCAGAGAGGGGAGCTGCCTCCCCCTGCTCCCCTACCACTCCAGGACCCCACTACTTTGAAGGTAATAAACACACCACAAACACAACATAAACACTACATAAACACTACATAAACACACCACAAACACACCACAAACACAACATAAACACACCACAAACACAACATAAACACTACATAAACACACCACAAACACAACATAAACACTACATAAAAAAAAAAAAAAAAAAAAAAAAAAAAAAAAAAAAAAAAAAAAAAAAAAAAAAAAAAAAAAAAAAAAAAAAAAAAAAAAACAAATAAAAAAAACACAACAAAACACTACATAAACACACCACAAACACTACATAAACCACCACCACAAACACACCACAAACACACCACACACACACTACATAAACACATCACAAACACCACATAAACACACCACAAACACTACATGAACACAACATAAACACACCACACACACTACATAAACACACCGCAAACATTACATAAACACACCACAAACACGACATAAACACACCACAAACACACCACACACACTACATAAACACACCACAAACACACCACAAACACAACATAAACACACCACAAACACACCACACACACTACATAAACACACCACAAACACCACATAAACACACCACAAACACTACATAAACACACTGCAAACATTACATAAACACACTGCAAACATTACATAAACACACCACAAACACAACATAAACACACCACAAACACTACATAAACACACCACAAACACTACATAAACACACCACAAACACACATAAACACACCACAAACACTACATAAACACACCACAAACACACCACACACACTACATAAACACACCACAAACACAAACCCCACTCCACCACCCTACCCCACACCACTCCACCACACCACACAGCACCAATTACTACTGATCCACCTCACTTCTCACCACTGCCACTGAATGACACACTGGATCCAGTCGTATTCAGTCATTGCTGCTCAGTGGCCCTGATTGCTGTATTGTATGAAACCTGATGATCACAATGGAAAATAGAGTGTACAAAAATGGAAATGAGTCTACCTTAAAACAATACTATGCTACAATCTGTGACAGTCTCTGTGCCACTTTCTAAGGCATATTTATGTAGGTAACAAGTTTTGTCCTCATCTTCAACTTCAAGATTTTGATGCTTGCTCTTTGGTCATGTCAAGGACAGATAAGTACATGTCAACGCCTAAAGCCTTCCAGGATAAAGTGCTTGTGTGTTGAGTTGCAACACCCCGTTGCTTTGGGTTGCTACACCCTGTAGAGATGTAAGACAATCTTCTACAGTAGGCCGTTGCCAGTCACATTTGCCCAAAAGACGGCAGTTATGCCAAAAAAAAAAGCCCTTATCAGTGTCAGCGAGGCGTTAGGTGTTAGCATGCTAATGTTCAAGCACCACACCACACCACAGTCTTTCACTGCTGCTTTAAGAGATTTCCTATTCATTCCCATGGGCAAAGAGTAACTCACAGGAATGTGGCTGGCGAAGGCAAACAAAAACACTTCCAGAACCACTGTCCCATTCTGCTGTCGCCAGCCTGACAGCCTGACAGCCACCTCTGTGTTTTTGTTCATGTAGAATAGACATGAATGAGGGGGGTAAAAACTCTCTCTTTGAAGTCAGACAGTCTTGTGCTTTCTCCTCTTTTCATTCTATCCCCCGAGTTTTGTGCCTGTGTGTGTGTGTGTGTGTGTGTGTGGTGTGTGTGTGTGTGTGTGCCTGTGCAGATGTGTGTGAGTCTCTTTGTGTGCATGTCCGTGTAACAATATGTGTATGTGATTGTGGATGTGTTAACCGTGTGAAGGCTATTGTATATGTGTATGAGAGAGATGAGAATATTTTCACTATGTGTGTGTGCCTGTATGTAGTGTGTGTGTGTGTGTGTGTGTGGTGTGTGTGTGTGTGTGTGTGTGTGTGTGTGTGCGTGTGCGTGTGCGTGTGCATGCGCATGTGTGTGTTGATCCTGTGGGATCCGCAGATATAATGAGAGCTTTTGAGTAGGATAATACTCTCTAGTCTTCTTCTACAACACCTCCTTTTTCCCAGTAGTCTCTGTGTCTGTGGGGCTGTGCCACCATAGCGCTATCACTAACAGATTCTCTCTCTCTTTTCTCTCTCTCCCTCCTCTTTCTCTCCCTCCTCTCCCCCCTCCCCCTCTCACTCTCTGCCTACCTTCTCTCCCCTCTCCCCGAAGAGCATGGCTCTGTGTGTCTTGACTGCACCACAGCCTTACAAAAGAACACTCTTTCCCCCACTGACCATCAGTACTCTTCTTTCTCGATAAACAGTATGCCTTGTATGATCTCCGTAAGGCTCTGAGGTTTCTGAGTCTCCTTGTCATTTACTCTCTCGCTGTCTTTCAGACATACACACACATCTTCACACACATTTTTCCTGTCTCCCACACACTCAACCAAACCCTTTTAATTTCCTGCCACAGCTCTGTCGCATGAAACATGACTATTAGCCATTTTAATCCAGCAAAGCTGACAGTGCGAAAGTGGTTAAATCAATTCAAAAGTGCTGTGCTTTGCTTTGAAGCGCATTCTGCTTGTGACTTCAAGGCTCTTCTTTTCAGCACTGCTTTCAGGTGAAGAGAAGCCCAAAGCAGAAAGAGTGCAGGCTGGCAGAGTCCTGCTGAATAGGCAGCTTCTGCTGCTATAGAGATGCCAACGATTGAATGTCAGGCCTTTGTAGCTTTGTAGCAGAAGTTGTAGGCTAAGAGATTGAGGGAGGATGAGAGTGCAAAAAGAGAGGAATGGAGGGAGAGATGGAGACAAATGAAATTGGAAGAAAAAGAGAGAGAGAGAGAGAGAGAGAGAATCTTACTTATACAACTCTTTTCTGTTTTTCTTTAGGATTTTTGTGCTGATCTGAACCCCAATGGGTGTAGTGTAGTGTAGTGTGGTGTAGTAGTCTAGTAGTCTAGTCTAGTAGTCTAGTCTAGTCTAGTCTAGTCTGGTCTAGTCTAGTCTGTCTGGTCTAGTCTAGTGTATGGCGCTACCAGTACCCTACAGTATCTGTGCTCTTTGCACTCTCAGATGTATTAGTTCTTTGTTTACTGCTGCATGAACTTGAAGGAGTTGATTCTAGTCAATATTGGCTCCTCATGACCCTGAAGTTGTTTCACTGTTTTAGTAGAAAAAGCATCAGCACCAGCGTGAGTTCCTACACAGTTCTGACCACGAAGTAAACCCACTGGCATAGACTGAGCCATAAACGATGCCTGCCAATTGTGGTGTGTGTGTGTGTGTGTGTGTGTGTGTGGTGTGTGTGTGTGTGTGTGTGCGCCCCTCAGGTTCATACCTGCCTGATGGCAGTGCAGTAGACCCTGACTACTACTTCAGCACAGTGAGCTCCAGCTTCTCTGTGTCGCCGCTCTTCACCGGCGTCAGCGGACGGGAGATCAGCATCCCTCTGGAGCTGCTCCGACAGCTGCTCGACATGGTAGGGACATACGCACACACACACACACACACACACACACACACACACACACACACACACACACATAAACAAATTTACTTGCACACTCTCATCTCCATCTTAGTTATTTTTCTTTCTTTCTCTCTCTCTGTTTTACACACATTCTCCCACACTCCCACACTCCCACACACACACACACACACACACACACACACTAAGGTGCACACAAACACCCCTCGTCCACGCAGACAGATATTCAAAGATGCATAAAACACACATACACACACATACATTCGTAATTGTTCACTACAGCCTTTTCATTCCTGTGTGAGTTTAGAGTTGTTATCAGAGTGTTGTATCACTGTGTCCTCCCCCAGGTGAAGAGCTTTGTCTCTGAGCCCCTCCTCAAGACACTAGATGCCACCCTAACCGAGGTCACTGAGGTAGGTGCTGGCACAAATATCAGTGCGCTTCACATTCTGTGTCCAGTGGACCAGCTGAAACATTACATGTCAAAAAGCACACACTTGCTTGTGCAAATCACCGGTTCATCCCGAACGTTCCCGTGATGAGGGAGTGTTTATGTTCATGTAGGCTTGCTTGAAGTGGATCGCTAAGTTCTGATCATCATTATCATCATAATATTCACATATTTGATGATATTACATGATAGAATTGGCATGATGATATTACATGACAAGCTGTTCTATAGAGTTTGGGTTTTAAAAGAGAGAGCCAGCTTCCTTCGCGGCAAACCTTGCCAATGACACCTACACTGCTAGAAGCTTGGAAACTGGTTCCAAATCGTGTCTTTTGGAGATCTAGTCAGCGGTGTAATGTTTTGTTTATTGTAGTTTATTTTCTGTGGTGTTTTCCTACCAGAACTACACCTGGGACGACTGCTAGGAACAACACAAACATTTTATGTTGATATACCATCAAAAATTAATTTGAAGAGGAATCCAAAAGCTAGTTACCTGACAAAAAACATTCTCTGAAAATGTGGCTCATGGTTGTGTGTTGTTGCAACAAGCTATTGCTGTTGCTGTATTGCTGTGCCAGTGTGTCGTGACGGCTCTAGCCTAATGGGGTGAAATGGTGTCATGGTGGATGCTTTTCTCGGTCTGTACTGTGAGAGGGGGCAGAGAAGCCCTAAGCATTGAGTGCACTGAGCTTTTTAACTCATCCTGTAATTAGTGAGGGAAGAATGTGATTATGTCTGGTCTGAGACCAGCTGGCTGGCTCGCTGCTGCTGATGGTTATGGTGATGGTAGCCCATTAAGCCATCAGTGCTCACTGGGGCACAAGGAAATAGCTGTCAAGAACACCGCTGTGTGTGTGTGTGTGTGTGTGTGTGTGTGTGTGTGTGTGTGTGCGTGCGGGTGCATGAGAGTAAATGTGTTTATCAGTGCCTGTGAAAATGTATGCCTGTGTGATGCTTTGACACAGCGATGTGGGTAATTTTAATTTGACAGAAAAAAGTAGCTTTTCATGTACATTATTTAAATTTGCAATATCTACTCTCTCTTGACTTTCTCACCTTCTGTGTGTGTGTGTGTGTGTGTGTGTGTGGTGTGTGTGTGTGTGTGTGTGTGTGTGTGTGTGTGTGCGTGTGTATGTGTGTTCTTGTTCATGTTTAGGCCAGCCCTGGCCTGGACCTATTCTACAGCAGCTTCAGCGACCCGCTGTATGTGGGCATGTTCAAGATGCTCAGAGACACTCTCTACTGCATGAGAGGTGAGAACTATATGAAAAACTATTAAGTGTCTTATAGTCTTCGTTTTGGCCATAGGAGTCTTGTTCTATCTTTGAGGAGCTTGACAAAAGTTAGTTCACTCTCTCACTCTGTCTCTCTTTTCCTTTCTTTTCTATTTTTACTTTTTCCTCACTTTTTCCTCACACCATATCTTTTGTTCTCACACCTCCCACTTCTTACTCTCTCACACACTCGCCATCTCTCTCTCTCTCTCTCTCTCTCTCTCTCTCTCTCTCTCTCTATCTGTCTCTCTCTCTATCCTTTCCACTCTCGCTCATTCTTTCTTTCTTTTTTGCTGTCTCTCCTTCTCCCTCTCTCTCTCTCTCTCTCTCTCTTTTTGTTCTTTATCTCTCCTCCCCCCTTCTCTCTTTTTCTAACTATCTCTCTCTCTCTCTCTCTCTCCCTCCCTCCTCCTCATCCACCTCCTCCTCTCTCAGACCTGTCCAGCTCCTTTGTGAAGGAGGTGCATGACTTTGTGCTGGAGCAGTTCAGCAGCAGCCAGTCGGAGATGCAGCGGGTGCTCCATGAGGCCGAGCGCATGCTGGGGGAGCCCAGCCCCCTAAAGCTCCGCTGCCAGGCCAACGCCGCCTGCGTGGACCTCATGGTGTGGGCCGTCAAAGACGAGCAAGGTGGGCGGGCCAGCCGCCAGTGGGGCCACCACTGATGATGTCATCAGAGGGCGCCATTACAGTACATTACATTGACCTATGACAATAATCTTGTTTATTGCAGTATCATCTGAGAGAAGTGTATTGTCCCAAAAAAAGGTATCGTGATAGGCCTACTGATGACATCACACAGAAGTGAACCTCATGCATATTTGATTAATAAATGACTCCCTGGGAACGGCTTAGTGACAGTGATTAGCACTTCAGAGACAATCAGTGTGTTTGGGCAGGTTTAGAAGGCTAATTGAGTCAACCTCATTTGGAGCTTACACACACACACACACACACACACACACACACAGACACACACCCACACAAATCCATACGCTGTGAGCTCTGGCGATGTTCAGAGAGACCCAACGCTGCACATGCTGTTGCGTTAAAAAGTCACGAGGGATAAAGGCTTCAAAACAGCCCACTTGTTATCTGGATCATTCAGTTTGGGCCAAAGAAGAGAAAGACCAACTACTGTTGCCAGCCAGCCAACACAGGCATAAATAAATGATGTCTGCTCTCTCTCTCTCTCTCTCTCTCACTGTCTCCCTCTCTCTCTCTCTCTGTCTGTACTAATAGGAGCTGAGAACTTGTGCACTAAGCTGTCAGAGAAGCTTCAGTCTAAAACCTCCAGTAAAGTGATCATTGCCCACATGCCACTGCTTATCTGCTGTCTTCAGGTACTCACATACACACACACACACACACACACACACAAACAAACACACATGCACGTACATTGCTAGGGCAGAGGCAGGTCAAAGGTCATTACATTTCTTTTGATGCAGTGTAACTCGGTCTCACTAATGTGACAAGGGGTTGACCTTGGTACACCTTTAAGTTTAAGCTCCCTCTCCAGTATCATCTACTACTTCATCAGTTCAGGGAAGATTTACAGGTTGAGCAGGTGAAAGATCAGAGTTAGAATTATGTTTGTGCAGCAGGTGTAGGCAGCATCTACAAGCTTAGAGTTAAATAGAAGGAAAAAAAACAGGCATTAGGGAGTTAGAATTTTGACTCACAAGAATAGTTTGTGTAGCAGGTCTCCTGTAGCGTGAGTGAAATAAGCGTCACAGACTAGAGTAGGACCAAGAACAAGAGTAGTTTGTGTAGCAGGTCTCCTGTAGCATGAGAGAAATAAGCGTCACAGACTAGAGTAGGAACAAGGCTAGAATTGGCAGTGTGAGTTTCAGATTTCAGATGATACTTTATCAGTATGTAAGACAAACACATTTATGAGAATATAAAGTGTTTTATTAAACACATCTCACGTGTGTGTCTAGGATGCCGCATTCATTTAAAACAAATCTGTGTATGTGTGTATGAGCTGGGGATCCTACAGGACATGAAAGCCTTTTCATGTCTGTCGGTCTTTGAACCTTTAAATAGATTAAAGTGAAAGAGGGTGTTTTAACCATGTGGCATGAAGGCTCTTTATGCTATTTATACTATTTATGGCTGTTTCTCACGTGTGTGTGTGTGTGTGTGTGTGTGTGTGTGTGTGTGTGTGTGTGTGTGTGTGTCAGGGGTTGGGGCGTCTGTGTGAGCGATTCCCAGTCATCGCCCACTCGGCTACCACATCTCTGCGGGACTTCCTGGTTGTACCATCACCTGTACTCATCAAACTCTACAAATACCACAGTCAATACAGCACAGGTCACTATGCACACACACACACACAGACACACACACACACAGACATACACACATACACACACACACATACATATACACACACACACACACGTACACACACACACACACACATACACACACACACATATACACACACACACACACACACACACACACACAGAGACACACACACACATACACACACACACACACACACACACACACATACACACACACACGTTAAGTCTACAGACACACACACACGTCAAGTATGCAGGTTCAGCCACTTAAAGCTCTGACAATGTGGATGTTTCAACAAATATACCCGTAGTCCATGAACTCTGCAGCTGTTGCAATATTGGTTTAACATTGTTTCTTGTTAAATTAGTTGAAAAAATTCAACCACACAACTGCACAAATGCTCAGTTGTCCTCTTATAAATGGTTGTTGATAGGTACATCCAGTGCATGCATCAACAGAATGTGGGTGATTGTAGATGACAGTTAGTTAATGAATTGACTGTTGTCTGTCCTGTCTCTGCAAAGGGGGCGGAGAAATCAAGATCAGTGTGACCAATGAGCACTCGCAGTCTACCTTCAACATGCTGTCAAACAGGAAAGACCAGCCTTCCATGTATGAGCAGCTACGGGACATATGCATTGACAACGTCTGCAGGTAAACCAACCAGTGGCAAGGTTAATGCTAAATTCACCATCTAAGTCACAATTCACACGTGCGCACGCACACACACACACACACAGAAGTCTTGACACTGTATTTTTAGAGGTAGTGCCTACACAGATCACATGCTGCTCAGCAAGTTATGTGACAAATTCACACCAGATATGAATGATGAATACTTAACATATCCAAAGAGTAAACAGCACATTATCAGAGCATATCATGAGTGTTACAAACAAAACTGGAGCCCAGTGCCTGTTACTGTGTGTGTGTGTGTGTGTGTGTGTGTGTGTGTGTGTGTGTGTGTTGTGTGTGTGTGTGTACGTGTGTGTGTGTGTGTGTGTGTGTGTGTGTGTGTGTGTGTGTGTGTGTGTCTGTCTGAGTGTGTTAACAAAGAAATGAAACGCTAAAGCATTGATTTTGTGTTTCCAGATGTCTTACAGCTGGTCTGATGATGGACGATGTGATTGTGGAGGCCTTCCTAGCCAGCCTTTCCAATCGACTCTACATCTCACAGGAGAACGACAAGTACGACTCTCTCTCTCTCACACACACACGCACACACACACACACACACACACACACAGTCACCATAAGTGAAATGAATGAAAGTGAATTATTTGAATTAAATGAATTTTCAAGACAAACAAAAGACGTGCCAGACTAGAGCAAACTGCTGTCTCACAGGAGATCTGAGTGGCTCTGCAAACCTTATTGGGCATGCTCATTACACATTCACCATTCACAACTGGGCATGCTCATTACACATTCACAACTGGGCATGCTCATTACACATTCACAACTGCACCTCTGTCTTCCTCTGCTTCTGAGTCTGTTCCCATGGTAACCTGCTCACAGCTGTCCCATCTTGCCTCTCCTCAGAGATGCCCACCTCATTCCGGAACACACCATCCGAGCGCTGGGCCACATTGCCGTGGCGATGCGGGATTCACCGCGTGTCACACAGACCATCCTGCAGATCCTGCAGCAGAAGTTCTGCCAGCCTCCATCCCAGCTCGACGTGCTCATCGTAGACCAACTGGGCTGCATGGTTATCACTGGGAATGTAAGAACACACACACACACACACACACACACACACACACACACACACAAACAGTGGTAAAAACAGTCTCATCTAAACATGGTCACGGTCACATCTAAACATGCTCAATATTGACCAGCTTAATGACATGACTTAATCACATGCACACACACACGCACACACACACACACACTGTGTTTTAAACTCACACAGTCACACACAGAAACCCTCTGCTGCCATCACGTCTGGACATCTGGACAGCTAGGTAGCATGGTCACCTATGGGTATTTGAGATGTCTCACACTCAGACACACAGACGCAGAGTAACAACTCTGAGGTCACTGTGGGAGCTGAAGATCCATACATTATTCTTTAGCGTATAAAACGTCACCATATGCAAAGCCGTCTCAGGGTACATATAACTCTTACATTTGTTTTAATTGTGCATGTAAGATGTATTGTTGTTTACACAGCAATACATCTACCAGGAGGTATGGAACCTGTTCCAGCAGATCAGTGTGAAGGCCAGCTCTGTAGTCTACTCTGCTACTAAAGACTACAAAGACCATGGATACAGGTAGAACCCCTGATCATATCCACATAAGGGTGCTTTCTTATGTTTGACATTCTCCTGCATGTGATAGTTGATGCTATATTTATTTACCCCTTTGTGTGTGTGTGTGTGTGTGTGTGTGTGTGTGTGTGTGTGTGTGTATGTATGGCTGTATGTACGTGTGTGTGTGTGTGTGTGTGCGCGTGTGTATATGTGGCTGTATGCACGTGTGTGTGTGTGTGTGTGTTTGTGAGGCTGTATGCACGTGTGTGTGTATGCACGTGTGTGTGTGTGTGTGTGTGTGTGTGTGTGTGTGTGTGTTTGTGTGTGTTTCTGCCTACAGGCACTGCTCTCTGGCTGTGATAAATGCACTGGCAAACATCGCAGCCAACCTGCAGGGGGAGCTGTTGGAGGATGAGCTGATGGTGAATCTGCTGGAGCTATTTGTCCAGCTCGGCCTGGAGGGCAAGAGAGCCAGTGAGAGAGCCAGTGACAAGGGGCCCGCACTCAAGGTGTGTGTGTGTGTGTCTGTGTCTGTGCGTGTGCGCGTCCGTGTGTGTGTGTGTGTTTGTTTATTTGTTTATGTGAAGTGTCTGTTTATGTGAGGCTTTCTCAAACTGGTTCTTCCCTCAGGCCTCCAGCAGTGCAGGAAACCTCGGAGTCCTTATTCCTGTCATCGCTGTGGTAAGAACACACACACACACACACACACACACACCACACACATTCAGTCTTTATGAAACCATGTTTTCTTCTTTCAAGCACACACACACACTCTCACCCTTCCGCTTTCTACACACAACCTTGTCTTGTTTTAATATTTAAAGCATCTCCACCTAGACAAGTAGAGCTACAGTTTCCTCCACTTGGGCAGTAAAAGCTTAACTTCAGACCAAAGGGCCCACATTTCAGAGATGTTAATCCATTAATTCACACCACTCTGAGGGTTCACAGCAGTGCATCAAGCAGTCTTTTTTAAAACAAGACATCAAATGATCAAGTCCATCGCGGCAGGGAGACCAGATTTGCAGTAAGCGTCTTGCTGCTGTCTGTATCGTTTTAAGTGCAGTTAGATATAAATCCGATTACAACTTCCTTCATTCCAACTATTATCATGCTGTCTTGAATCACTGAATCCTGTGATCTGATTGGTTGGCACCACAAAAGAGACTGGATATATTTTCCTTCTGTACCAGTGCCCTTATAGGGTTACATAAGGTTAAAGTAGACCTTATTCTTAATACACCTGCCTCCCCCCCCCCACACACACACACACACACACACACACACACAACCACACACACACACACCCTACTTTAGCCTGTCATTCAGATGAAAGAAATAAGCAAAATGCTTCAGATTTTTGTTTGAGTCAGCACAGAATGCCAAGACTACTGTCAGACCCATTAATGGCCCCATACCCATCGCTCTGTAGTAAAATGTCATTTTATATCTCATGGTTTATGACAGTCCGCTAATGGTGTTTACACATTAGATACGCCAAAGTGTGTCCCCAGTACTCTCCAATGTGGAGGGAGAGGAAGCAGCACTGTAGATCATTTAGGTGTCTGGCTATAAAAATGACTTCTGTTTGGGTATGCAACCATAAAAATGACTTACGGTTAGACTGGTCATGAAATCTCTTGAGTTTATTGATTTGGGGTTAGTGGATGCCTGCCTCTTGCCTCTCTGCGGTGCCTCATATAGAAATAAAAAAAAATCTCTGACTTGCCCTCTGTTTGTCTACAAACTAAGGAATCAGATGCAGTGTTGGATCAGAGCTGAATAAAGTTAAAATATAAGTATTGCAGAGGTAGAAAAAGACGCACAGGTGGCAGATGAGATCCTTCTATTATAGGGATGCAGTTTGCTTTGGGTTAGCGTTTAACTCCCATCAATAAATATTGACTTGGCTTGCAAAAGAAGAGTCTGTGAGGGGGAGGGAGGGCGTATTTGTTGTCGCTGACTAGCGTTGGCACTGGAGGTGACTGGCTGGCTGGCAGCACAGCAGGTTGGCAGCAGTGCCAGCGTGGTTTCTCTCCGTGGCCACTGGCACTGCAACTGTCGTCGTGTGAGCTGGCATTTTCTGTCATAGCTGGTCCCTCCTACACACAAGCTGCCCTGTGCCTTGTGCACTTGTCATAGCTGGAGAGGAAGTAGAGCGAGGGAAAGGAAGTGAGAGTGCTGAAGTAAGATTGTGAGAAAGAGAGGAGGAGAGCAGTAGACATAAAGAGTGAGTGTGATGCTGTGAATGGAGAGAGAACAAGAGAAGTAAAGAAATAAATAAATATTTATAAATTTATATATTAATAAATCCCTGAGTCTTTACAGACCTCTGTATAAAACAGGCTAAATAAAATATCTCCTCTAAATATAAAGTGTGAATTTCAAGTGTAACATTAAATAATTCAAGTTTCTGTTGCATGACTGTGAGCTGTTGTTCAGGCATTTTTAAAGGTTTCCTCCACACGAGGCTTATGAATTATAAAAGGAATGTGTGAGAATGTCTCAAAATAACAACCCTATAAAATATATATATAAATATAAATATATATAAACATAAAATGCATGTCAACATGAACTGCATGGAACGGACAAGTCCCCATTCAGTTCATCACCCTATGACTTTTATTTTCTTTCATCCACATCACAAACACTTGCACATCTACAGCCATTATCACTCTCATATAACACACACATATATATAGATATAACCTATATATATATAAGTATATATAAGTTTTTTTTTTCTCATCGCTGCCATACAGTTGTAGTCAGCAGAAACATGCTAGGATCTCCCTATATGAGAGGGCCTTTAGAGGCCCAGGGTCGCTAGAGGATGCTAAAGAGTGTTAGCACAAACATGGACATGATGAAACATTAGCATATAAAACAACGTTAGCATATAAAGCCTCCGGTGGTGAAAGACGATGGCTTGATCTGGTATAGATGTGATCAATGGCTGTTAACTTTTGGGGTGCTGTTGTTTTAACAGATAAAAACATTAACTGATGACAAACGTTGAGTGTGCGTGTGTGTGTGTGTGTGTGTGTGTGTGTGAGGTGTCAGTGTTCGGTCACAGATCCTGTGGAACATGACTAAGTGTTTGTACGTGTATTGACGAACAGTTGTTTATGTGTCTGTGGTGGGGTTATCAATGCATCTGGTTAAATGCATCAATCACGGCAATGAGGCAAATGATGAGTCGTGTGTGTGTGTGTGTGTGTGTGTGTTAGTTCTGCGTGGGGTTGACCACGCGACCCATGAAGACCAGGCAGTCGGTGCGGTGCTCGTAGATGAGGAAGAGGAAGGGTCGATCCACGATGAAGCGCGTCTGTGTGGACAGGGGCATGAAGCCCACCTGTGTCAGCGCAGCGGCCTCCGTCCCCTCCTCATTCACCGTGATCGTCCCCTGGTGCTGGAACTGACCAATGGGGAGAGAGAGGGCGAGAATGGGGGTAAAGGAATGATGGAGATTGATTAGTGAGATTAGGTTCTGTCATTAGTCTTGTTACAATACTCTGGTGTGTGGTGTAGCGATGGCGATTTAGAAAGAGAGAAAAAAAGGTTATATCATAATAAATCGTTTAGTTTTATTTGATGTTGAATATGAAAGTGAGAGAGAATGAAGGAGAGAGATGTTTGGGTGGGTGGAGACAAGATTGGTGAAATGGGAGATAAAGGATTGGTAGTGATTGAGACAGGAAAGAGGAGAGTGATCGAAGATAGAAGAATGGAGTGATTTTAAGATGGAAGAATGGAATGTTAGAGTGGTGAAATAGAAGAGTAATCAGAGGAAAGAAGGGAAGGCTCATGAAAGTGTGTCAAGAGAATGAGAAGAGTAAGAGAACAAAGACTGAATATGGAGATGAAGCACAGATATAGAGATAGAGAGAGAACCTGACAGTACAAATCCCTCCAGGGTTTACTGAGCATGTATTAGATGGTATAACAAGTCCTTTGAAAAAGAAAGAACAGGCTGTATGAAAAATTTGGATTTTGTGTCACATTCTTTCTTTTCAAATAGTCACTGCTTTGAGGATTCAACACCCATTCGTTGCTGTGGGGAGTTGAGTGTGTTGGGGTTTTCTTACCCAGTTGATGGCAATACTCTCTGTAGTTATGGGGCTGAAGTCTCCCCCTTCAAACAGCTCAGTTAGTCCCATCTCCTTCAAGTGGGCAATCAGGTCATAGTTCTGCTTCAGTTTGAAGCGAGGGAACACCACCTCTCTTGTCCTAAAGGACAGGAGCAGAGAGTTATATTGACAGTCTGATATTTCTGATCAGTTTAGACCATTAAGACTGATGGATTAACTGATGGATAGATGGATGGATGGATTGATTCATTCATTGATATTAATTAATAAATATGTTGATATGAGCACATATCAGCATATGACACACTGGAAAAAGGAACGCATGCCACAGACCACATTCTTAGCGAGTCACGGTACAAAGCCCAAGACTAAACCTGTGGCAAGATATGCTAACCACTCTGGCATATGAGATCTTTAACGCTCTCTCATGCTTCTGTCTAGCCTGACAAGAGTTGAATAGTTTACAGGGAACTGGCGTAAGAAAACACAGACGTCTCGGGGGACAACAGAAGTACACAAACAGCAGGGACAGACTTGAACATTTTCATCTCATGCTGTTTTTGTTTATCTTGGCAAGGCTTCGTGTCATAACACTGTGTTTACTGTGTGGTTGGTTCTGTCCTTTTCAAAGAGCAGCTTTTCCCACAGCTCATGCTGAATTTAATCGGATGGAAAAGGATTTTTGTTCTGTTTCTGAAATCTCACTCCATTCATTGCGATCCTTATTAGTACTCTGTCTGATCCCATTTTCAACATTTTACTGTTGGTGATTTCCACTTAGTATAAATGATTTCAGCCTTGTGGTCCTTTATTACATGCTCTCCAGAGGTCCGTGTTGGTAGTGTCCCTGCAGGTTCAACTATCCATGAGGTTAACTAACCATTAAGGTTTACCCCTCTACTGGTGGTTCAAGTGGGACACTGGCATAGAGGTCGTGCTGTTCTTCCCTGTTTTACCAATTCTCAAAAAACACAGAGGATAGTTACACCTCATTCATACCACAGTCTGTGCACTTGGGTGTGTGGTATAATGTTGTCCCTCTAGACCTTAAACGAGAGCTTGGACAGCCGCTTCACACAGGAGACCATTCCTGATGTGAATACACAGACACACACATGCACCGCAAACAGACAGCAAGGGTTACAGACCGCTAATAGGCTGATTGCTATGTGAATGAGGCCTTAGAAACGCCATTGAAATTTTGTTGGCGAGAGCCATGAATTTAACTTTACGTTGACTGCTACTTTTTCACCTGCTGTCAGTAATTATTCCAAGCCACAGTCAGATAGTATTCTAACCTGCTGTTATTCCTGAGCCACTTGTTGACCAGCGTTGGTGAGATTTGTACATCTTACCTGTGAGCCAGATGTTTTACATGTGATCAGGTGTAATATTTCAGTTGTTCTCACCTGTTGGTCATGCTGTTGAGCCATTTATTAATGAGCGTTGGCGAGATCTCCTGCTCCAGGTTCCTCATGCCGGAGAGCTTCTGAGGGATGACCACCAGCATGCTGATGTTGCCCGTGTAGGGAAGCAGCAGGACATCGCACTGCAGGTTGTTGTCGCTGGCCGCCTGGTAGCTGCCCTTGTTCTGCATCATGGCCACACGCACCTGCTGTTTCTCATTCACGCGGAAGTTACGGTAGTGCGTCAGCTCCTTGGGGAACTTCATTTCCCATGTGCCTGAGGGGCAGACAACAGAGGACAACAGAGGGGATAGCAGGGTTAAAGGCCCTATCTAGCAATTTCATGGAAATCTTTTTTTTCTGTTTTGTATTTCATATCATGGTCACACATGGTCAACACAATGTAATCTTGTAGGAGAGCCGGCCTAACCCTAACCCTAGTTAGTTTGCATGCTAACTTCAGTGGATATCAGTGGACACAGGCTTTTTTGCTTCACCCAGAGAGACCCCATGGTAGCTTTGAGGTGGAAAGTATGTACTCTCATAGATATTTTGAGCACATGCTGTAGGGTTAGTGGGCCCTGTGTGGGGCTGTTTAGGCTATGAACAACATTAACAATCAATTAATCAGTACAGATCGGGCAAGTGGTTGATTCGGCAGGTCAGACTAGATAGAAAGTGGGGTGTGAGAAGCAGATGACGGGAAAGAAGGAAATCCCCAACTGTTTGCACATAGTATGAGTAAAACATGTTGTCATCAGCACAACACACAGAAATGGTGTAACACAAACATCAGAGCAGACAGTCTTTTGGAGTTGTGTGTTTTTGTTTTTTTCTTCCTTATCTTTCCTTTTGCGTTTACACACACACACACACACACACACACACACACACATATAACCTTCTCAGTCCTTCATGTGCCACCCACTTCTTTCAAACAGCAAAGTTTCCCTCTGCAGGGAGTCAATAAACTTGTGAGTGTGTAGATTAAAATGTTGGGCTGTTCATATTGATTTGAGGTTAAGTCACTAACTGAAATTCCTCATTGAGTTTCCGAATACCTGACTGTGGCTACAGCCCTGCACTCTGACCTCAAGTGAGGATGATGACCTAAATAGAAGCACAAATCAAAAGTAGATTTTTAAAATGTATTTTTTTAGTTACGTACTGTAGGAGTCACTTTTAACCACAGCTTCTCAAACGTTAGGAAAGTCATATGTAAAGTGCAAATATTATGGGAAGGGGCCACTGAAAATTGACTTAGTTGTCATGTCCACAAGACCAATAAAATGCCATGGTATTTGGGCCTTTGCTATTTTTGGCTGTAGAATTTTTTGGCTGAAAAGCTAGAATTATTCACCATACAAGTGCTATAGCATTTTATTGCCATTACGTGGCAAAAATTGCTTGGGTTTAGCTTTTTGAATTGTAATAGAGTATATTAATTGTTATTTAAACTGTTGTAATTGTGGTTTGTAAGAAGAACATCATGCCTAAAGCTGACTTTGCACCCTGACACACACTTTTATACTGCACTTTGGGTTTTTGGGTTTTGTCCAAAACTACTGACAAACAAGAGAAAGCCACTCAGATGACAGCACAAGAGAAAGCCACTCAGATGACAGCACAAGAGAAAGCCACTCAGATGACAGCTCATGAAGGACATCTTTTTCTCAAGACCATATCCACTTTCTCTGTTCTCCTTCAGACTTTGGGAATTTGGAGGTCAAATTCTAGTGTCTGTTTTGTCCAAGCCAAGAAAATAGTAATTAAAACTCCTGATGAACATGGTTATGACTAATTTGGCTTAATTATGTACCTTGATGAAAAGGATTTACTTGAATCTCCTGTAAGATTAAAGTCTGCAACTGTGTCCTCCAGTGAGAGTAATTAAACATTTCAGCACTCTGATTATGACACAGCTCCCTCTGTGCCCTGACTATAATTATTAAGGCATAAGGAAGGAAACCTGAATTTTAGTTTAGTGGCTTTGTGTATAACATTAAGCACACACACCCCCATGAAACCTTTTGATAATGTGCTGCATATTTTAAAATGGAGGCATTTTTTTAGCAAGTCCTGTTTACTGTTATTAGTGGGTTTTTTTATGGTTTATATTTGTGTTTAATATTATTGCATTTGTTGTTGCACAAAGTTGTGTGTGAATGTGAATGTGTGAATTTGTGGTGTGTGTGTGTATGTGGACTATTTTCACACCTTTGAAGTAGAGGTAGTTGAGCAACATCAGCACCATGTTGGGGTCAACACGCTGCAGTGGCTCCTTGATCAGCCCCTTAGTCAGTTTCTGGATGCGTGCATTGGCCTTCTTCAGGAATGCCGGGTCGGCGAAGTCCACCGACTGTGGCTCGGCAAAGTAATAGGCCTTGACGTCGGCGCGGAAGGGCTCGTGGACGCTGACATTCTGGCGCATGTAGAGGTCATTGACGGAGCGCAGTGTGTAGCCAAAGTTGCGTCGGAAGAGGCGGTGTGTTAGTTTGCGGAAGAGCTTGTGGATTGTGGCATTATTGTAATGAATACTAGCGTTGACGAACTCTGCGAAACCCAGCGTCTCATACAGCTGCTCCTGCGTATGTGGGCCCACCCCCAGGGCCATCATTGCCATGGCGATGGAGATGCCGGCGGGCGCGAACAGGATGTTGTCCGTCTGGTTGACGTGGTTACGCAGGCTGCGGTAGAGTTGGAATCCAAACTGCGAGTTGACCACATTGATGCGCTGCAGGCGTGAACGCCCGTGGAAGAGTCGCAGGAGACGTGCGCGACGCACCTTCGGGTCAGATGGCTCGGTTACAAGGCCCAGGTCGGGCGCTGTTGTCGGTATGTCGTCTATCTCGTCACCCTCGATGTAGTCGTCCTCGCCCATGGCCAAGATCTTGTCAAAGTCGAGGTAGTCCTCATACTCCAGCTCACTGGTCAGCGTGTTCTCGTTGTGGAAGTCATCAGGGATGGCCTTTACATTCAGCGAGCCATCACCATGGGCTGCTCTGGGATCCACTGGAATCCAAGCCGTTGGCTCGGCAAAGTGCGACTGGAGCGATTTGATCCCAGCCTCAGATTGCCTGGCCAACAGCAGCAGACAGGAGACCGCTAATGTGAGGACCCACATCCTGATAAAGGCAGATTTTGATTAGTCATGACTGTCAGTATGTCTCACAGCAAAGCTGTTATAAAAATGATCACAAATCACCATGATCATGACGCCACTTTTCCTATCCAGAAATTGTTTCAAACAAACTGTGTTATAGTGAAGGAGGTGCTCCATCCTAACAGATTTGAGAACGGTAAAATCTTAAAGAGCCACTGGAAATAGCTTCAGTTCTCTTATTTTCTGTTTGTATTTGCCTTTTCCAATTCAACTGTCACTATGGAGACATTCATATTAAGGCTTATTTATTCATATTTCAGAGGTTTAATGTTAGTGAAATGAGTCACTATTCAAAATCATTGTGACAAAATTGTCTACTCTTATGTTGTGCCCTTACTTTCAGATTTCATTTAAAGACCATCTCTACTGTGACACTTATAGATCCAATGGATTCTTTGACTGAAACCTTTAAACGTTACTTAGCCATGAATATCAGTTTGTACAGTCGTATGGTCCTAATTTGTAAAGGCAAATATCACAAGTTACTGTTTTGAATATATACATTTTGAAATATAGTGAGAGTCTTAGAGTAAGTCTTTACTTACCTGAGCGTGTTCTGGTTCTGTCTGTGTGAATGTGAGTGTTTGCTGTGTGTGTGTGTGTGTGTGTGTGTGTGTGTGTGTGTGTGTGTGGCCATCTGGACTTTGCTGTTGTCTCCTGTTGATCAAACACAGCACAAATCAAACAACTTGCTTATGGAGAAGAGCTGTTAACTCTTCCATCTGCCATGTTCTGATTAGTGTAATGTGTGGCTAATGACTGGATCTTTTGTGAAGTCTGATAAATTTATTTACACACTATTAATAGTTGAATTGTGTACTTGCTATTTTTAAAGAATTTGGTTTGTGACTCCTGTTTATTGATTTTTTTAATAAACAGAAAACTTTAATTAACTTCTTTGATAGTGATTTGCTGTTTTGTCCCCAGAATAGACCGCTATCTCCTGTATCTGACTGCATGTCTTTGTGACTCTTGAACTGAGTGGACTGGCTACTGTGGCATTGCATCATGGGAAGTTGAGTTTTTTGACTAGTTTGTGTTGCGCTTGTCTTCAGCTGACCCGGCGCTTACCTCCCATTAAAGAGGCCAAACCTCGTCTGCAGAAACTCTTCAGGGACTTCTGGCTCTACTCTGTGGTCATGGGTTTTGCTGTAGAAGGTTCTGGTAAGTGTGCATCAAGTTCACAGAGTGGTCGTACAGCATGTATGAAATGCCTATGTGGAGTTGCATTGTTCTTCATTTATAATGTGTATTTGTGATTTGTGTGTGTGTGTAAAAAAATGTATGCATTGTTGATTACGTGTATTGTATGTGTTTTGTGTGTGTGTGTGTGTGAATAAGGCCTGTGGCCTGAGGAGTGGTATGAGGGTGTGTGTGAGATTGCCACCAAGTCTCCGCTGTTGACCTTTCCCAGTGGAGAGCCTCTGCGCTCGGAACTGCAATACAACTCTGCCCTCAAGAACGATACTGTCACCCCGGTAACACACCTCTTCTTGCACTCATCTCTCTCTCTGTCTCTCTTCTATTTAAATGATCTCCTCCCTCACTCCCTTGTATCTGGCATCTTTTCATTCCTACATGATGCTTTACTGAGCATGTTATGAAAGAACATGAAAATATATAGAAATTGAAGAAGAAAGTAAATAATTAAGATTAGAGAATTAATATTAAAGAAAGAATAAAGATGAGAAGTTGGTCTGCCTGTTTGGTTGGGTTGATTTGATTGGTGCAGATGTGTTGTGAGCCCTTCCTTTTTGTCTGTGTAGGCGGAGCTAAGCGAGCTACGCAGCACTATCATTAACCTGTTAGACCCCGCCCCTGAGGCCGCCGCCCTCATCAACAAGCTGGACTTTGCCATGTGCACTTACCTGCTCTCTGTCTACCGCCTGGAGTATATGAGGTATGGATCCCGACTACATCTCTGTCTCTCTCTCTCTGTCTATCGCCTGGAGTATATGAGGTCTGAGCCCCGACTATATCTCTGTCTCTCTCTCTGTTTACCACCTGGAGTATATGAGGTCTGGGCCCCAACTATATCTCTGTCTCTCTCTCTCTGTCTCTTAACCATGCACATCTCTAAATCAGTTTCATCCTTAGAACTGTGATCACAGTCTCCGTTTCATCCTTAGAACCGTGATCACAGTCTCCGTTTCATCCTTAGAACCGTGATCACAGTCTGGGCAGTTTATGTGCTCTTACTGTCTTTCTTTTTTCTCTTTTATTGAGTGAATGTTTTAACAACTAATGCCACCAGTGAAGTATCTCTACTGTATCTCTCTCTCTCTCACTTTCTCTTTCTCTCTCTACCACCTGAAGTATATGAGATCTTGGACCTCTCTTTATCTCTCTCTCTCTCTCTCTCTCTCTACAGCGTGAGGTATATGAAATCTGGGATCTCTCTCTCTTTCTCTAGGTCTCTCTCTCTCTCTCTCCCTCCCTCTTTACCACCTGAAGTGTATGAGATCTGGGCCCTCTCCTGTGAGGTCTAGCCCACACACTAACACATAAAAACTGCACTTCATTGTTCTTAATTGATAATTGCACAACACTTTCTGTTCTCCATGTCTGTTCCTTTGGCTTCTATAGGATGCTGCATTCTAATGACCCCGACCGATTCCAACTGATGTTCCGTTACTTCGAGGACAAGGCCATTCAGAAGGACAAGTCTGGTGAGTTTTTTTTTTCTCTCTCTTTCTCTCTCTCTCTCTCTCTCTCACACACACACACACACACCAGATTTTGTAGATATACAATATGTCAAAATGTGTCAGTGCCCTAGGTTTTGTTGAAGACACCCATGTGATGATGGTTTTCAGAGGGGATTTGGGTACTGGGATAAAGGCATGGATACTGTATACATCCTGACATGGATATAGTATGCATCCTTTGGAAGGTGCTAAGCATTAGTAGAGTCATCATACATCCAGTGCCCCCATCTCAATGCAGCAAAGCACTTGATCTGTTTCTGTCTTGATCTCCCATTGATGAGCTGTGTTCATGGCATGCTACGTTAGTGCTTAGGTCTACTGCTTAAAATCTGCTTTTGTTCAGGTCTGCTTTGAGTGCTGAGTAGTTTTTCTCTGTGCAGGGATGATGCAGTGTGTGATCTGTGTGGGTGATAAGGTCTTTGAGGTGTTCCTGCAGATGATGGCAGAAAAGGCAAGCCACACACACACACACACACACACACACACACCTGATAGTGTTGTGTCCCATGGACGTCCTGTATCTCTCAGCTGTGGATAGGCAGAATTCCTGTCTAAAATGTCTTAATTTCTCTCCATCTGTTAACAGCCTAAGACCAAAGAGCACGAGGAGGAGCTGGAGCGTCATGCTCAATTCCTATTGGTCAACTTTAACCACACCCACAAACGCATCCGCAGGGTGGCGGACAAATACCTGTCTGGATTGGCTGAAACGTAAGTCCCAAAGAAAAGTGTCTGATATTGCAGTTAGTATATGGCAGCAATGATGTTTATCAACACAAACTAGAAAAAATGACTGAACTGAAATATCAGCCTCTCTCTGATTCTTGTTTCTTGGTTCCTTCATTATGCTGACGATGTGTTGTGTTGTGTTGTGCTGAGCTGAGCTGAGCTGAGCTGAGGTGATGTATTTGCCTTCATTTAGTTTTCCTCACCTGCTGTGGAGTGGTCGTGTGCTGAAGACTATGCTTGACATCTTACAGACCCTCTCTCTGTCTCTAAGTGCTGTGAGTGGAGACAACAAACAAACAAACAAACAAACAAACAAGCATGCAAACAAGAACTACTGTGACATTAAATGTCCAGTTCAAGCACAGTAGACACATTTTCTTTGAACATGATTTCTCATCTGAATTGCATAGTAAAGAAGAATTTGAAACTGAGCTTTTCCATTAAGACAGACCATTCACAAAGTGACATGTCATCTAAATAACTAATTACCTACTACCTTGGACAACTGCATTTAATAATCAGTGACTCTCATTGGCCAGGATATCCACAAGGACCAACCCTATTATGACATCCCAGACACTCCCCATCGTATCACCGTCCCAGACACCCATGAAGCCCGAGAGGTAAGGGTCTGATCAGGCTCTGAAGCCTCTTACCCTCTCTGCCTCTATTAAGCCTCTCTGAAACCCCTCAGGCTTAATATGATTATGTTATATGACTCATTCATGTTTCTGTGATGGTTATAATATCTATATTGTGTGTAAGAAGGATTTCTACCCGGCTTTGGTAACATTAACCTGTGTGTGTGTGTGTGTGTCTAGAGCATAGTGAAGGACTTTGCGGCTCGCTGTGGAGAGATCTTGAAGGAGGCTATGAAGTGGGCCTCTTCTGTCACCAAGTCCCATCTACAGGTGAGTCACTACACACAGAGAAATAGGGTGTTATATTTACTTTACAACACATTAGTGTGAAATTACCATGAGGTAAAGGTGAGATGTTTCAGAAGTATCCATGACCCAACCATGACCCATCCAATTCTCTTTTTACCTTTTCACTTCATGTTCTGTTTGTCTTCCTCACCTCCTGACCTTTTCTCCCCTCTCCTCTTTCTGTTGAACTCTCTTTCCTTTCCCTTGTGTCTTTGTCTGTGTTTTAATCTCTCTTTCTCTCTATTTCTCTCTCTCTCTCTCTCTCTCTCTGTCTCAGGAGTATCTGAATAAGCATCAGAACTGGGTGTCCGGTCTGTCTCAGCACACAGGGCTGGCTATGGCTACTGAGAGCATCCTGAACTTTGCCGGCTACAACCGACAGAGTACTACACTAGGGGTGAGATTACACACACACACACACACACACAAATACACATACACACACGTCCGTGGGACACATGCAGACACGCAAGCAAACAGACGCATACACACACACACACACACACACACATATGGATGAGGCACATACAGAATCGCAAACACACAGAGACAGACACACTCACACACACACTCACATACACACATTTACAACACGGGGAGAGCGATCCACATGTCCGCAGTCATACTTCAGTGCAATCCTCCCATCAGTGCACAGTGGTAGTAGTGTCATCCTGTGGCGTCCCCCTCCACTACTCCTCTCCTCTGACTGCTTCACTGTCACCATTAGAATATCGCTGAGGTGATCGGACAGCAGATCAAGGTAAGGATGGAGCTGCAGTAGATGTCAGATCAGATGCCCTCACTGGTCAGCAGACTAATTAATACAGTGACACACAATCACTACTTTTAATTTAGTGATTTGGAATTTATGCACAGAGAACTATATGTAAGGAATCTCTGTGTGCTGAATCGATTCCTGATTCACCAGAGATAATCAGATGCATCAGTAAATGATGAACGTAATGATTAGATACGCAATATTTTCCTGTGTTGAGTTCATTTATATGAATTTTGATGTCGACAATGATCCCAATCACGTGTTTCAGAGCTCCTTACCCCACGGACTGATAAATTAGAAATATTTTAGCTTAGTTGATATAATTTTCATATTGTTTGTCTGTCTTATCCTCCGTCCCTGTCACCTCATGGAGAAGAG
>PYXC01002555.1:285000-337500 GCA_015244755.2 Tenualosa ilisha | reverse complement strand
ATACACACACACACACACACACACACACACTCACTTTCTTGATAAAAGCACATATCATATGCTGTAAATGCCTGTCTTGAGTGGATAATGAGAGGTCAATTTATTTGTGTTTGCAGGAGTAAGACATACGACATGATCCAGTACTACCAAAACCAGATCCCATACTAAGACATGTGCCTGTACTCATGCCTGTGTGTGTGTGTGTGTGTGTGCATGCGTGCTTGTGTGCGTGTGTGTGTCTATAGTGTGTGATAACTGCCTGCCATTCTTTCTCATACACGGTGGATGCCCCTCTCTTCTATGTTGCCTCAATTATTCCTCATGGGTCAAGCTGCTGAATGAACTTATCTGTAAGAAGACAAAAACTACAAATCCCAGCCATCACTGTCAACCCTGACATGGGTTATACATGAGCTCCATTGATAGCAATAGAGGCTAACGTTCTGAATGACACCAGCTAATTGTATCAGCCAATGTAGGCCTATGATTTGTAAACAGATCCTCCAGCATAAGCAGCAAACATGTGATAGACTAATACTCTAACACAGACAGTAATGTCAATGAAGACGGAACTGATGAAATGGCATACAAAATATCATATCTAGTTTCTCCTGGCCGCATAGTCATACCTTCCTTTTCCAGTTCACAATATTATATAACATTATGTAAGCAAAGATGCACAAGGGGGCGCCATAATTCACTGAAGCAGGACAATGTATATGGAGACTCCTGCCGCATCTACAATAAGTTCATTACTCACTTAAAATAAAATAAAAAAATAATGATTGAACTTATTTCAGTTAAGAACAGGAAATGAGGGCGTCATGTCATTCAGCAAAAGTAGTTTTTTTGCCTCTGTGAAACCCAAAAGCACAGTTGAAGGCAACACTGTTCATTTCTTTCGTCATCTTTTGGATGTGTAGGCAGTGGATTGACTCACTTCTTCCTGGGACATTTAATCCCTCAATATATGAAATGCCTTTGGATGCTTCCAAACTGTTTACTGTAACTGTTTACAGCAGCCTGTTCCTGGTTTACACTGTTCTTGTCTGCATGGTAAGGGGAGGATATCGGAGCACATTTTGTACATTTTACCATCAGCAATCTTATTGGATAAATCTATATGATGTCAGCACAGCAGCTCTGTACAGTGGCTGCCACTGGATGTGTACCAGCACCTGATTGGATCTCAGTCATTAATAACCACTGATTATTTATTTGATGGAATTGGGATTGAAGTCACTGAGCAGACAGAACAATTGCTAACTCTTAAAATGGCAGAATGTTACATAACATGTAGATCGTTCTGTGAGTGTTTAAATATGAAACGGTACAAACGCCTGAGTATCAGGGCAGTGAGAACACTGGTGTAAGCAGATGATCAGTGGAGATGGCTCTATTGAAAGTCATGGATCTCCATATAGCATCTGGTGTTCACTAAAAGCAAAGAGTATGGAGAACACCTTATAGCAGGGGTGGCTAAACTTTTCTGTCTGCGGGTCAAATATTGTAACATCTAAGCTGTCAAGGGCCAATGCAAAACCAAGAGAAGTTTTTAACCCATTTCAAGTAAAAGAGAGGTTGGGTTTTTAGATCTGAAAATCCGTAGGCTACCTAATGCTACAAAATTCAACAATACTATTGACAAACATGTCACAGCAGTACTGAAACTGTGATGTGTGATGGACATATAATTAGTTAGTTTAATTAGTTTAATTTAATTCGTTTAATTGCACAATGGGCCAAATGACATGTTGTTTTTTTACTTCATGGCGAGCCACATGAAAGAGACCAGAGGGCCACAATTGGCCCCCGCGCCATAGTTTGGCCACCCCTGCCTTATAGTGTCCACAAGCTGTTCCATATGCTTCCATACGATTTCTAGATTAAAAGCTTTTGATAGCAAAGAAATGCAAGTGTCCAGTGCAAGATTGAGTGCCATATTTGCCAATCACAAAGCCCAGATGTACTGTGCTTTCTCTGTCTTAGAGTATAAGGACTGTTAATAGTGTGTTTGTATGTGCGGCTGTGTGTGTTTTTGCTGTGTGTGTGATGTTTAGTAGGAACTGGCTTATCTTTGCAAAACTTTGAAAAACTCTTTTCAAACCTTAGCATCATTGTCTTGCATCAGTTTTTCTATCCTCCGGTCTTTTTCAAATGTCTGCTGTTTGTGATATTTAATCAAATAAATTATGACATTATGACTCCCTTGACATGACGGCTTTCTAATTCTTTGTTCAAAGCTTTCTGTGTTCAACCAAGCATACTGTACGATGTGCTTGATACAGCTGATACGTCTAGCCACAAGGCATATGCCACAGTATCTCTACTTGCAAGTTTAGATGGTCCAATCACATCACTTTGTCCTCATAGAGTATCAGCATGCAGAGGTATTTTGAAAGACAACCGTTGATTCTGCCCCTTGGATAGTGCCCGGTCTATCAGTCATTGCCAGACTATACATTTTGATATTTGATATTGATATGTCTGGTTCATCAGGCCACTGCCCTGTGGCAAGAATAGTTCTTCTTCAGCTCGTCAGTGGTTCACTGGGTGCCTTTATGCAGGTATTTAAGACGTTCCGCTATTGAAATAAAACAACAGAAAAATGCAGTACTATACCAAGTTATAAATAATGTCATTCATCGTTTTTTTTGTGTTTTGTATCGTTATGCATTATGAAGAACTATGATTGTTAATTTTAAACCTACCAATTTTATCTGTGAAATCTATTACAGTCAAGCAAAGGTTTCATTTGTTGTATGCATTTGTTTTATTCCAAATAATTTCATTTCTCATATTTCCCATAATAAGTCAAATTGTGGATGAAGTGTGCAGAGATGGGAAGTAACAGTACATCTTTAAATGTGGTGCAGATTTTGGACATCTTTTCCTGAGTATTTATGGCGCACCCAAATATAGGTGACCACAGTTCTGCAGATGTATGACTACTTTTATTTAGTATTTTCATAAATAATTTTCGTATATTATCACCTTAGAACAGCCTAGTGCCTAGTGGGAACATAAGTGTGTGACACAGGTGGAGCAGTTGTGTCCGTGTTGCAAAGGGGGCCGACCACCGCTCAGCCCTCAGATGCACTTTGGATGAAGTATCCTTATTTTATCCACCTGTTTTACAGGTTAGTACTGGGTGGACCCCCTGTCCTTGTAGCGGCTGCAACTTAGGACAGATGTTTAGTTGATCAGTTGTTTTTGTGTTATTTGTTTTGTGTTATTTCCATGATAACTATGTGCCTCAGTCTAAACTGTAAGCCCTGGCCTCTCCAAGGGTCCAAGCCACACTTCTGAGGAAATATTTCCATTTCCCATCAGTTTTACCACTTCATTCTGCTATTCTCTCAGTCTGACGCTCCAGTTTTACCACTTCATTCTGCTGTTCTCTCAGTCTGACGCTCCAGTTTTACCACTTCATTCTGCTGTTCTCTCAGTCTGACGCTCCAGTTTTACCACTTCATTCTGCTGTTCTCTCAGTCTGACGCTCCAGTTTTACCACTTCATCCTGCTGTTCTCTCAGTCTGACGCTCCAGCTTTTCTATAGATCACCAATATAAATTGGCCTAGACCAGTTGCATCTCCCCCATTAGCATCTTGCTCAAAAGTGAAAGAATTTTTCCTATTTACTTACGCCTATTTATTCCTATAAACTATGACTCTTCTGTAGTTACAAAGTGTACTAACACTGACAGAAAATGAAAAGAGGTGATTTTCTTGGGTGATATTACATGGAACTGTGCTCCATGTCCAACGTCATTGTGCTAGAATAATCAAGGAACTTTACTACCGCACCATGAAATTAGTTGCTTGCACTACTTGGCTTGGAGACACGGAGTCGACTGCTGTCGGCATTGCATTCTGGGTTGAAAACGTCAAAAATAACCAATAGGATGGGAATATGGAGGGGTTTTCAATCCACAATGCTTTTCTGGTGCTTAATAGTCAGGCAATAACAAATTCGGTTGTTGTTTGGGGAACAGGCTGTCCCACTTCATTTGTTTACTTTCTTTAGGAAGAGAGACAGTGATCTCGTCAACCAGCTGCTCCGATGTCAGCTGTGAGCACATACACTCACACACAAGGATATGTGGAATTTCTTTACCTTTATTTACCTTTCAAATAGTATGTGAGAGTCTGCGTTGGTCAGACTCTCTAGAGGAGACTGGCAGTGGGGAAGAGGTCCAGTGGATCTTTCAAGTGGGAGACGACTGTGGACAGGTGCAACTCGTCCCCTTTCTACAACACTCTAGCGTGTTAAAATATGTCATGAATCAACTCCAAATGAAGCCATACCCACACATGGAAACAGAATTGGATTTATAACAGTTAGGAAGCATCCATGTCACACACACACAAATACCAACACGCTACACCATCCCCAAGGTAGGGGTGGGGCAGAGTGCGAGGTGGTGAGGAAGAGGCCCCCCCTGGACCAAAAGTTGTCAGCATTAAAACTCAAGTGAATCTACATGTCCAATGAGTTTGATTTGTCCCATTCAAGAGAGCAGGCGACCTACAATGACAGATTTTCAGACACTGTGACATAATATTCATTTTGAATCTATCATGAATTCATTCACTTAATAATTCTAAATTCTGTATTAGTTCCGTAGGTGTTTGGCACATCAGTTATACAGATATAGCTAAGCAGGAAATGAGGACTTCATTATTTAGACCAAAGGAAAACACAATCATAAAAGCCATTATGTATGATTTTATTAATGAGAAAATAATCATGATTTCCTTATGTAGTAATACCTTGCTAATGTTGGGTCAGTGATTACTAATGATCAACTATGTGTTAGATGAGGCTTAAGTAATGCAAAATTATGTACCAAGATTATGAATTGTTACCTGTCCCTAGTCAACTCCACCCCAGACTAGTTCATACCACAGAGATGAACTTTTGTTTGTAAATTAGAAACAAATGTGTTCAAGGTTTTGAACCAGAGCATGGAACAAAAAAAGAAAACCAGAAACTCTTGATATGTTGCTAGGAACAAAAATAAAGCCAAAAAATGTTGATATGTTGCTCTAAAAAACAACGAAACTGGAATCCCTGGTATGTTGCTCTACCGTGAACGAAAGTAGAAACTTTGGTATTTTGCTACTGCAAAAGCAGAACATTTGTTTCCAGAAACAAAAACAGAAACTGTTCTGAACAGAAATATTTATCTTATCTCATTTGCCAGAGTTGTGAAATCCAGCAGAGTTTTAAATGTCACACAAGTGATGTTTCAAATGAGGGCTGTTATTTTATGATATTAATTCCATGCTGTGTTTATGTAAAATAGTTGAAAATAGTTTACCAGCCAAAAGGCTAAATAAAACAGCGTGACAGACTTAAGAGTTCAGAGTTAAGAGTTCAGTCTAATTTGCAATTTTTCAGAGAGTTCCGCTAAAACAATACTCCAAGAGGTAATGGTATGGGGTTTAGCTTGATTTGTTCTTGCTGTGGTGCGTTCCAGTAATGCAAGATTCTTAGTCAGAGAGCCAGGTAGAGTTCATGGGTAGCTGGGGGTTAAACCAGTGTTTTAAATGTTTTTTGGCAGCTGTCAGTTCAACTTCTCTTTAAGTTTCTATGCATTGTGAAGTATGTGTTTTGGAAATAGTCTGACAGGTTAAGCAGGGTTTCACTTAGAATTACCATGGTTAATGCAACAACTGACCATGAATTTTATGATGAAATGTTACAAGGCACGCCCCTATGAGGAAGATCAACAATGTAAGGCAAACAAGGTAAACCACATTTTTGTATAACACATTCTCCATAACCTGCTATGCAGGTTTTTTTAAAAAAATGTTGGTCTACAATTACACCCACAACACAACCACCAATATTAACCAAAATTACTATGCTTGCCATTTCAAGACTTCTTTGTATCAACATTATTGACCCGAAGTTGAAATTGCGTTTAACATGATTTTTTTTTAAAATAGCAAATGCCTCAGCTCATTCTCTAACACATTCAGCCAATTCAACCAACTGCCAGTGAAAACACCAAACTTGCATTAATCTGTATATTACTGCAAAAAAGATAATAACCTATATCCCATATAATATTTTCAACAAAGCAGGATAAGCCACTCACAGTGCATATACCTTAAGCAGGCTTGGGTCCACAAAGATCCTGGTTTGAATCTGACCTTGGGTCATTTCCTCATTCTATTCCACCTCTTTCATTCCTACTTACTTCCTTCTTTTTTTACCATCAAAACAAGCAAAAACAAATCTAGACGTATACCTTAGCAGTTGTAAATGATAAGAACAATATCAGTCATTGAACGCAGGATTGTACAAGGCCAAGCCAAACCCTCTAGACCTCTGGTCTGGGATTTCATACGCTGAGGTGTGAGCTGAATTACGTTTTACTTCATTTCAGTGTATTCTTTACCTCCCTTGCAAATAACAAGGCACAATTCTAACAAGAAGCACAAGAGAAATGCGATTTTTTTTCACATCTTGTTGTTTCTTGAAGCATATCATGACGCCCAGGACGCACAGAAGATCATACCGGTGTTGCATACCACAAAGAGGGACTTTCCTGCTCAGAGGTAACTGTGAATGTCAGATCTATGAATCTATGGTTTGCTATGTTTATCCAAGTTTGTTAGCCTTTAAATTTGCAAATGATTTGAAGTTGGAGGACACACTGTGACTAACAACTGAAAATTGCTTTGTATATTAAATGGAAGCAGCAGAATTGGGGGGGAAAATCATGAGAAGAAATGATGAATGATTAAGTCATGTCACAGATTAAATTAAGTAGTTATTGTTGACGAGCTGTTGACAAATGACAAATCTGCGATTCCATAATCAACAATCGATATGCTTATTCGCTGTCTAATTCAGTGGATCTGAATTGGGTAACAGAAATATATCATATGCAATATGTATGACAATCAAAGATCATATAAAATCAATGTCTATACATATTTGAAACTGAAATAAAATGATCAAATGATTTGTGTGTCATGTTTTGTGTGATTACAATAAGATTTCATAGAATGAAACATCTGGAGAACAGAAACATCAGGAGATTACAGAAAGAAAACATGAACAAGAACTGTTTGGACTGGTAGGCTTTTCTGTGAATGCAAGAAATGATCCTTTATGCAATATCCAAAGCTTGAGGTATTCCTAAAGTGTTTTTCACTTTTTTCAGATGAGTGTGTCAAGGGAACCGGGTTGTGTTCCTGCACGACTAACTTCACATGATTCATATATTGTATTTGGATACTGCTTTGTCCTCAAGCCATCTTCTGAAAGATCGGTGCGCCACTCAAGGGAATGCCCATATTTGTGCAGTGCAGATTTAGCTCATCTCGATGGTCAGAGCTATGCAATCTGTCAATCTCTTGGCTTAATTTTTCAAGCACGCCTCAGCTTTCTCACCCACCTTGTGCCCTCTGCCCATGTGGGACTATCCGGTGACATGAAGCTTTCCAGCGACTCTCCAGTGACACTGACATCTGAATTTGGGGGAATGTTACATCTCAAAGTGTGTTAAAGTGCAGCCTATTTAATGGTGGAGCTGTTCATTGATTCAACAAAAAATGTGTGAAATAAAAGTACTGTAAAGTACTGTAACCTATAGGCCGTGATGTAGGAAACATGACGGACTATTATAATTATTGAATTTCTTTCCCTCTTGTGATCAAGTCATGGTATGTCCACAAGGTGCACTTTTTCATGCTTTTTCTGTCACACACTTATAGTATTAAAGGAGAAATCCAGTGTCAGTTTGATTAAAGGCTTCTTGATTAAAGGCTCTTTATAGCAAGAAAATGTAGGTGTCCACTGCAAGTTTGAGTGCCATATTTGCCAACCACAGAGCCCAGATGTGCTTATCTTACCTTATATGCTCAGGGTTTTACATATGCTATTCGTGATGAAATAAATTTAAATTCAATTCAATTTAATTATATTTATACGTTTACAATAGTATTGTCTCATGGTGCTTTACAGTAAGGAGCCCCCAAGAGCAACAGGGGTCTAGGAAAAACTCCCTTGTGTTAGTTAATTTAGGAAGAAACCTTGGGCAGATCCACAACTCCAGAGGCTGACCCCACTGCCAGGGATAATGCAGGAAATTTACAGTCACTACCATATTAGACTACAAGTTGTCCATGGTTTTAGCTGTTCACGCTGTTTAGCTGTTCATGCATGGGGCCCAGTTTCTGGAGAGAGGGGATCATGGTCTGCTATGAACTGCAGCTCCCCAGTGCCAGCAGCACTCAAGCAGCCCTAGACCATGATGCCACCACCACCATGCTTGACTGTAGGCAGGGGACAATTGTCTTGGTGCTCTTCACCAGGGTGCCGCCACACACACCAGACACCATCTTATTAAGCCTTTATTTTACCAGGGATAAAAATCACAGTGAGATCTCTTTTACAGGTAAACCCTGGCCAAGAAGGCAGCACATAGTAACAAAACCAAAAACAGGGTGACAATCAACACACACACACACACACACACATGCAAATAAATTAAGAACAAAAAATTAAAATAAGAATAGATATGAAAAGGAAGCAGAGCAATTATTGCTTTATACACAAAGGTTAACAAGTCTTTTGTCTTCTTATAAAAAGTGAGGAGCAACCGACCATTTCATACAATATACAGTGATGGGTAGAGTAACTCGCTTGAGTGATGAATCTTAACGCAGAATGATACACAGAGTCTAAGGAATGTAGCAGAGCTTTTGAAGTATGTCTGTAAAACACATCCCCATAGTCCAAGACTGGTAGAAAAGTGGATTCAACCAACCTTTTACTTGCTTATTGGGTTAAGCCAAGGAGATGGTAGTGGATTACCTGTTCACACCAACAAGTTCTGAAGAAGTCCAGATAACGACTCATCAATAAATTCAAGGGAAATAAAACAGCCTGACAGAGTTAAGAGTTTTACTGGAGCTGAGCAGTTTTAGCTAAATGTGAATTTAGTTTCCTTTGTGCCATAATTCTGTTGTGCATCTAACTCTTTTAAATCTCATTCATGCATAAAGCATAAATGTGAAATACTGCTTTCATCAGACATATATTCTTCCTAAGTAAACTTTCAGTTCAGGAGTTTTATACTGCCAGTTTTGATGAGCTGGTCTAGTTCGTCCATATTCATGGTCTTCATGAAAAAAAAAAAAAAAAAACTATTTTAAAGTGTTTGTAAAATAGAGAGTGGTCACAGTATGACTCACCAAACTCCCATTATCTGTTGGCCCACCACCGTATGCCCCATATAACAATGCCAACACTGAGTCCAACGCCATATACCCAACGCCATGTACCCTTTGCCCCCTCATGTCACATCAAAGATGGCAAGTCATCACGTCAGGCACGGTTCATGTAGTTCAAAACCATTCCATCATACAAAACAATGTTTGAAGAACAAAAATAATCTAACTGGAAAAAAGAGATGACTATAACACCTGAACGGCATACACTACCTGTGTACTCCTCAATCACACCTTTTTCATGAGCCATTCACTGTCATGCAATGGACTTTAACCCTTTAAGCTGGTAGAGCGCAATATTGATAACTGGCATAGAAAAGTTCATAAAATGCTATGATGACACTTCCCCCTAATATTTGTTTAATAGGCCTATGAGGCCTTGCCACAACCTAAACAATGGCCAATTTGTATTATGTTCAGACAAGGCATATATGGCAATGGCATCAAAAAACTTTAATTTATATATACGGTCAGTCAGAATGAAACGTAACACCACATGTAATCCACATATAATCCTCCACACTAGCTATCACATCAGACTAAAGGAAATACCCTTTCAACTGAATCTGGCACAATGCAAATGAGCATTAGATAATCACAAAACCTGTAGAAGCCGTATCTTTGCCAGGTTAAAAAGGACTCTCACACACTTTTTTCATGGGTCTGTGATCTCCTCAAAATGTAACCTTAAAACACTTCTTATGGCTGTCTATGGTTTGGGGGCGACGTGATGCTGTGGGAAGACCTGCGACGAGCTGCACGTTCACCACCCACGAAATGCTCTCTGACAACATGGTTGCTCACTATTTAGTTTTTATCCCAGCCTAAATAAATACATATGAACATGGTGAATACTTCCTTGTTTTGGACTTTTTGCTCGTCATTCAACTGGAGGTGGACAATGTGCTCATTGTCTTTTTAATATGGTGGGTTTGGATGTACATCAATGCCGATAGGACGACTTGTGTGACTTACCCACCAAATGAAAGAAAACTATATCAGAAGCCTGTTGCAAAACGTAGAACATTGTGGCCAAATAACTCGTTCAATCAGGAAACCATAGCAAAATGGTGCACCGTTAAACTTGCCCCAGAACTTTTCATTTGCAACATCAACTGTGATCATTCCCCTGTATTGTTTAAGCTTTTCAGCACCAGTGTAAAGAGGTAGTGTCAGTCTCTCATTACTTACCAATTCCAACAGTACTGTGTAACAAATAATTAATTTAATATTGTTGCATTGAGAAAAAAGATATGTCAAATGGCAACACCATTTAAGTTGTTTAACATATAGTCTGGAGTAGGCTTATGTTTGAAATCTATTTCAGTTTCATTTTTCTGTGCTCTTTTCAGTTAATGTTATAGCTGCTGGTTTGCTATTTGGTCTGTGTTGTATCAAACTTTCTCATTCTTTTTTTCCTACAGACAGCACTTGGTGACCTCAAACAACAGGGCTATGGACTGAATCCCTCTGGGATTCTTCTTTAACCTCGACTTCAGTTTTGGTAAGTACTTTGTCTTCACTCTCACTGATGTTTCTCATCGTGTTATTGTGCACAGTTTTGTTTGTTTGGGTATTTTCAAAACCTTTGTGCCATAACTTTATTCCAAGAGCCAAACAATACTTAAGTAAATCTAATACTGTACTTACAGGAGAAATACTGTGCCACATTTGGCTCAACATCTAACCTGAATGTATTTGTTGATGTATTGATTTCAAATAAAAATATTGAACATGTACTACATGTGTTTGTTTTCTTTTAAAAATACTATTCCTACTTTTATAGTGTATTTTAGCATTTTTTAAAATGAACAGTCACAATACCTGAATACCACAATTTGAATGTGTCAACAATACAACAATACATCAACAATAATTGAATACAATAAAATAAAAACCACAATAGTTGAGAACAAAATGGTGGGACTATGCAGCCTACACTCCTTCAAAATAGCGATCAGAAGGAACTGTACCCTGTCCTCATCTGGGTGAGCAGTGCTCTGGTATTCATTGCTACATTTGACATGTATTGGCTTGTCAAACTGTTAACCATACTGGGTGTGTCTGCAGAACTGTTCCCTCACTGTTTGTGATCGACTCTGCTGGTGATAAACTGTTTGATAGGGACATAATCTGAAAATCTAAACATGAATACCAAACAATCAAATCATCTGCATGTAGTTTTCTTGTTTTTCCAAGTTTCTCCTGTCTCATATGGTATTGTTTTTCATTTGTTTTCATCAGATTTCCATTGTTCTCATGGATGGGACTTTTGGACTTTTGGATTTTTGTCTTCCAAGCTATTTAGGGAAAGTACATTTAGTCATGCACCATAACGCATTATTGCAGTGGCCATGAACATGTATTGGTACAAAAATCATGAGTGTGGAATGCCTTGGTTTATGGAGTGAGTTGCACTACCCAATCAGAGCCCTCTGACACTCCCACAACACTGTAATATAGCCCTCCCCCTACACTGTTCTCCGCCAGGCTAATAAAGCTGCACCCAGCCATTCATGCACTACAGAGACATGACCTGGCTAAGCACAAGCATCGAGGTACTCAAAGCGATTCAGGGAATCATCGCCGTGATCAAAGGTATGTATGAAGGCTGCGTTTTTTTGCGTCGAAAGATGGGCCGCATTCAGAGGATCGATGAACCCATCCAAGAGAGAGGTGCTCTCCGGCAACATGGCACTCGACGCCCAACAGGCACTCTCCAGCGACATGGCACTCGACGCCCAACAGGCACTCTCCGGCGACATGGCACTCGACGCCCAACAGGCACTCTCCGGCAATAATGCACTCGACGCCCAACAGGCGCTCTCCGGCGATATGGGATGACCTGCCGCAGAGGGACGACCTGGCGGTCTGGGATGACCTGGCGCTGAGGGACGACCTGGCACTGTGAGACACCATGGCGGTTTGGGGGCGACGTGATGCTGTGGGAAGACCTGCGACGAGCTGCACGTTCACCACCCACGAAATGCTCTCTGACAACATGGTTGCTCACTATTTAGTTTTTATCCCAGCCTAAATAAATACATATGAACATGGTGAATACTTCCTTGTTTTGGACTTTTTGCTCGTCATTCAACTGGAGGTGGACAATGTGCTCATTGTCTTTTTATTATGGTGGGTTTGGATGTACATCAATGCCGATAGGACGACTTGTGTGACTTACCCACCAAATGAAAGAAAACTATATCAGAAGCCTGTTGCAAAACGTAGAACATTGTGGCCAAATACCTCGTTCAATCAAGAAACCATAGCAAAATGGTGCACCGTTAAACTTGCCCCAGAACTTTTCATTTGCAACATCAACTGTGATCATTCCCCTGTATTGTTTTAGCTTTTCAGCACCAGTGTAAAGAGGTAGTGTCAGTCTCTCATTACTTACCAATTCCAACAGTACTGTGTAACAAATAATTAATTTAATATTGTTGCATTGAGAAAAAAGATATGTCAAATGGCAACACCATTTAACTTGTTTATCATATAGTCTGGAGTAGGCTCATGTTTGAAATCTATTTCAGTTTCATTTTTCTGTGCTCTTTTCAGTTAATGTTATAGCTGCTGGTTTGCTATTTGGTCTGTGTTGTATCAAACTTTCTCATTCTTTTTTCCTACAGACAGCACTTGGTGACCTCAAACAACAGGGCTATGGACTGAATCCCACTGGGATTCTTCTTTAACCTCGACTTCAGTTTTGGTAAGTACTTTGTCTTCACTCTCACCGATGTTTCTCATCGTATTATTGTGCACAGTTTTGTTTGTTTGGGTATTTTCAAAACCTTTGTGCCATAACTTTATTCCAAGCGCCAAACAATACTTAAGTAAATCTAATACTGTACTTACAGGAGAAATACTGTGCCACATTTGGCTCAACATCTAACCTGAATGTATTTGTTGATGTATTGATTTCAAATAAAAATATTGAACATGTACTACATGTGTTTGTTTTCTTTTAAAAATGCTTCTTCTACTCTTATAGTGTATTTTAGCATTTTCACAATTCACAATGTGTGGTAATCAAATGACCATTGGAAGGAAATAGCCAGGGGATATTACACATTGAGTGATTACCTTAAAAACTCTGTTTGCCAAGAGTAAAGAAAGAACAATGCAACAAACTTGCATTAATCTATTAGATCAGGTCAAAATCCTTTAAAGTGTTTAAGAAAGATCGGTGCGTCACTCAAGGGAATGCCCATATTTGAGCAGAGCAGATTTAGCTCATCTCATTGGTCAGAGCTATGAAATCTGTCAGATGCTTATTGGCTTAATTTTTTCAAGTACGCAAGGACTGTCCGGTGACATGACGCTTTCCAGCGACTCTCCAGTGACACTGACATCTGAAATTGGGGGACTATTACATTTGAAAGTGTGTTAAAATGTAGCCTATTTAATGATGGGGCTGTTCATTGATTCAACAAAAAAATGTGTGAAATAAAAGTAACCTATAGGCGTGGTGTAGGAAACATGACGGACTATTAGAATTATTGAATTTGTCTCCCTCTTGTGATCAAGTCATGGTATGTCCACAAGGTGCACTTTTTCATGCTTTTTCTGTCACACACTTATAGTATTAAAGGAGAAATCCGGTGTCAGTTTGATTAAAGGCTTCTTGATTAAAGGCTCTTTATAGCAAGAAAATGTAGGTGTCCACTGCAAGTTTGAGTGCATATTTGCCAACCACAGAGCCAGATGTGCTTATCTTACCTTATATGCTCAGGTTTTACATATGCTATTCTTGATTAAATAAATTTCAATTCAATTCAATTTAATTATATTTATACGTTTACAATAGTATTGTCTCTTGGTGCTTTACAGTTAAGAGCCCCCAAGAGCAACAGGGGTCAAGGAAAAACTCCCTTGTGTTAGTTAGTAAGAACCCTTGGGCAGATCCACAATTCCAGGGGCTGACCCCACTGCCAGGGATAGTGCAGGAAAATTACAATCAGTACCATAATAGACTACAAGTTGTCCATGGTTTTAGCTGTTCATGCTGTTTAGCTGTTCATGCATGGGGCCCAGTTTCTGGAGAGACGGGATCATGGTCTGCTATGAACTGCAGCTCCCCAGTGCCACTCAAGCAGCCCTAGACCATGATGCCACCACCACCATGCTTGACTGTAGGCAGGGGACAGGTGTCTTGGTGCTCTTCACCAGTGTGCCGCCACACACACCAGACACCATCTTATTAAGCCTTTATTTTACCAGGGATAAAAATCACACTGAGATCTCTTTTACAGGTAAACCCTGGCCAAGAAGGCAGCACATAGCAACAAAACCAAAAACAGGGTGACAGTCAACACACACACACACACATGCAAATAAATTAAGAACAAAAAATTAAAATAAGAACAGATATGAAAAGGAAGTAGACTAATTATTGCTTTATACACAAAGGTTAACAAGTCTTTTGTCTTCTTATAAAAAGTGAGGAGCAACCGACCATTTCATACAATACACAGTGATGGGTAGAGTAACTCGCTTGAGTGATGAATCTTAACGCAGAATGATACACAGAGTTTAAGGATTGTAGCAGAGCTTTTGAAGTATGTCTGTAAAACACATCCCCATAGTCCAAGACTGGTAGAAAAGTGGATTCAACCAACCTTTTCCTTGCTTATTGGGTTAAGCCAAGGAGATGGTAGTGGATTATAGGAGGAAATGATAGTGATTTTTGGAGGAAATGGTAGTGGATTAACATGGACTGTTAACACCCAACATGTTCTGAAGAAGTCCAGACAAAGACTCTTCTTCCTTCATTAGCCAATGAAATTCAAGGTTTCAACATCCATCTTGCAGGCATTCTACACTTGTACTTCTACAGCTTTTGAGAGTGTTCTAACAGATCGCATCATCACCTGGTATGGAAACTCTACAGTCAAAGACTGTAGCGCTCTGCAAAGAGTAGCACGTTCGGCTGAACACACTATCAGACCTCAACTCCCTGCCCTGTAAGACATCTATTCCAGAAGGCCCAGGGCCCAAAGGATTCTGAGGGACTCTCCCCATCCAAGTAATGGATTGTTCAAACCACTCACACACCACTAACTCATTGCGACTATAAAGAGGTTGAGTCTCACAAAGGTGAGGTAAACACCCTGTCAGGCACACACTGTCCCAGTGTTACCAGGAGCGCAGAGATTTGTCATGATCAAAATGGTTCCTGACCTCATCCATCATACAAAGACCCAATGCAAGACTGGGCCCTGAGAGCATTATTGAGGGGCTTCAGACATGCCCAGTAATGGCAAGAATTATCTGGTCTGTGTGTAGATTCATGGGCGTCACTCACTCAGACCAATGCAAGAGTCAGCACTGAGCTAATCCGAGAGGAAGTTGAGTTAACACTAAAGATTGCTGACGTCATCCTTCACCTTTGCAGAGTTGGTATCCCAAACAGGACCCATTCAAAATCAAGCATTGAGAGATTTGAGATAACCCTCAAGATTGCTGACATCATCCTTTGTGTGTGTCTCTGTCACTGTAGTGTCACTGACCAGACCAATTCACCCGTGAACATTGACAGAATCATTAGGCATTCCTAATGATTTCTAAAGTCTTTGCCATCAGCACTGCGCTGCCTGGCAGAAGACAACTTGAAGACCAGCGGCTTGATTTCTGCGGTCTCCAGGATGCCTTATTCTGGGCAGGAGGTTTATCAAAAAATGTGTATGTCAAAGAGCCAGGAGATCACACTGCAAAAATCCAAATCTCATGAAGCAGTTGATACATCTCAGGAGACGTGTATCTCTGTGCCCTGGCAAACCATGCCACATGCAAAATCCTGCTCCTGTACAATAGCCAGCCATCCAAAAGCTTTTTGTAACCTGGTAAACCATACAAAACACTTACAGTAATGTAATACGTACTACTCTTCAAGTAACTTGGCCCTGTATTTGAGTGAGTCTGATAACAACTGTGCACACATTTTTCCAGTCTGAATAAAAGTGTCTTTTTCAAACAGTTGTGAAATGCACCATGCCCTTAATAGCTTTTGTGATTTGCAGTGAAAAGTTTAACTGCCAATGTAGGATTATTCTTTTTTTTTTGCTCAATAAAGAATTAGGCCTCCCTCTGTTAAATTACACCATGTGACAGTTGTCAAAATCACAAGAGGTCATGTAGGCTACTTCACTTATTTTTACACAGTGGCAATGAAATGACAATGAAACAGTCAATATCTGTCCTTTGTAGGTTACCATGTTTAATTAATACCATTTAAATTGTCCTTATGATTGTGGGAATTAGGCTGAATGGTTTTGCATACCAGAATAGTTCTACAATGGTGTGTATTCCTGTTGCAGCTGTATCCCAAATAGCTATGGTGTTGCCTTCTCACTAAGATGCAATGAAAGAAGCCTTTAAAAAGATTTTTTTTTTGCAGACAGGAGACTGAGATTGGCCAGCCATTTTCTCTCATGAATATGCGATAATACAGTATGTGTTTGTCTGTACAATAATGCATTTTAAAAACATACACACAGATGAGAAAATGGAATACACACTTCACACAAAAGAATCAATGTGTGGGGGTGCAGGAAAGAAACATAATAATAATGTCTGTGTCATGTAAAAGTTCATCTGTCATTCTTCCACAGCTGTGGTCAGATCATGCTCTCAGTTCTCACAGACATAGCACCTATCCTCTGCTACTCTTCTACTCTCTGCTCTTCATGCTCTCAGTTCTCACAGACATAGCACCTACCCTCTGCTACTCTTCTGCTCTCTGCTCTTCTTCTCTTCTGCCCATTCAAAAAAAAAAAAAAAAAAAAACGGCACAGGACAGAATCTGCACCTGCTCCTTCACAGCAGCATCTGAAAAGATGAAGTGGTGTTACGATGAACAGAAGAGACTGTTTACAATCTCTGTTGATTTCTTTCCTGACTAGCGATTATTTAGAGATGTTTTTGAGTATTCTTATGATTTCGGTAGATAAGGGATCTGATTATGTGCCTGACCTTCACTCTGACTAATGATTACTATCATTGTGACCAATAGCTTATTATGTAGATCTATCTGTTTTTCTGCTTTACTTGCAAAATGCATGAGAATAACTAAGCACAACCAAGCACTGGACTAGTTAATCCAATACGTATGGTGTGGTTTGGAGGTACAGAACAATATGATAAATGATCAGAATCATTGCACATTTCTCAAATCACACCATTGACCTTGTAATTAAGTTGCTAATTAAATCAAAAGTACATCAAGATTATATGTATTTACGTAATGAAATTAAAAAAAAAAAAAAAAAAAACGTACCTAGTAGAGATTTGTTTGTCTTTACATCATTTATTTCAAGTGTATGTTGACTATTGAATGTAGGTTGTAGGATTGAGATGGTTAGTTCCCAGGTGTCCATGTTGAGGTTGGCAATATGTTGAAATGTTGGACTATAAAATACATCATGTCCTTTTTGCTGATGTAACACTCTTTCTCTTCTTAAAACAGACAAAGCGTACCTGTGTGGGTACAGACAGAAACTTAAGCAGCATGATCAGATGAAGATCCACCTCTGTCAGATATATCTGGCCAAGTAAAAGTAATGGTTAGTTATGTAATGATTCCTAATTTATCTCCCTGTTGTACATAATTCTCTGTCTTGTGTAGTTAATATGATCTGAGAATGTATCATTGAAAATAACAAAAAAATGGTCTATAAACGTATAACTTTTCACTGATATTTACTCACCTTACAAAGAATAACACTGATAGAAAATTTGGTTGGATAAGGCTCTCTCTTGAAAGTGATTTGTGAGTTGTCTGCCCAATAGTCATATTGTCAATGCCAAGATAAAAAGGTTCTTTGATTTCTTGATACGTATGACTATATATATATATATATAAAATAAACGTATATAATATATAATCATGATGAGGCATTGATGTGTTGTCCTTTAAATGTTCCTGTCAGAACAAATTGTTACAGTTACTACCAGAGCAGAGAGTTGGGAGCTGCATTCCTTATTACGTGAGACTTGCAGTCTAGTCTGTCCAGAGCTGAATGGGAGAATCTGTGATTACTGTACACACTTCAGAGTTTTTGAACTTTATACACTCTCAACGTATCGTTATTACACAAGGAGATTTATCTGTGGTCTGTGTGTTTGTTTGTGACAAAAGCATTATCCAATCTCCTAATCTATGCCTTTTTTAAAGAATAAATAGTTCCTGGTGTGTGAGTCTGCATGATCTACTAGTTTACAGCATCCCTGGCTTCCTGTAGACACAGTATCAAAGTAACATTAAATTCAGCCCTAGAGATCACACTTTTCAGTGTGCTTCATTCATCCTCATAGTTGCTTCAGTAAGCAGAAGCTCTTGGAACCATTCTGGTTGGTGAACAACGTCATCAAGGTGAGGAAGACCACAGGAGCCCCAGCCTGTTGATGAAGGCACCTCAGCTGCCAAATTCACATCAAGTAAACTAGAATTGCTAGTCCGTTTTCCAAGTAATCAGTCATATGTAGACAGTGTTATGACTCCCTCTAGTGGTCAAAATATAATTATATTGTGCAAGGAGAGGGGTGGATTAACCTGACTGCATTTCATGAGTTCCTTTACTTCACTTTATTTGGAAGACAAATGATTTACTTCAGACTCTGCCTCTAGTAAGTCCATGCAAGTCATTCTAAAGGCCCTATTCCACTGACCGGTACCGGCTCGCTCAGTTGCACTTGCTTTTTTTGCTTGTCCATGACTAAAATCTGGTAGCTGGTACCAGATACCTGGTACCATTCTTGGTACCACCTTTGTTGAAGTTCCAAGTGAGCTGAACTGACACCACAGATAGTTTAAAGCTATAGCAACCAGTTTAATTAAATAGTACTTTTATGCAGTGGAAAACAAAACATCCAAAACCAAACCAAGTAGAGTTAAGTCGAGTTGAGCCGATACCATTGAGTGGAAAACTGCCATAAGTAACATGACAGTTTTGGTGGGACCCTATAAGGGTCCATTTGCAAATGTCCTCATCTTGTGTATGCACTAGGCTACTCTACTGTTCAAGAAATGAAGATTTGCTTACATTTGTCAGTCACTGGGTTAAACTAGGCTACACCAGAAATGTATGTCCAGACAGGCTACCAGAAGCTGTGTCTGAATCTGAACATGCTCTCCTCAGACAGTTTGATAGAAGTTACAGAACAGGGGGGGGACATGACGTAGTGGTGTACTTTTGGGGCACGCTGTCATTGTTTTCATCATCCAATGTAGCGTCTCAGTTGAAACTGTAGAGGGTGCTATAGGGGAGCTATTTTTAACATGTAAACTACGGCTCTATAAAACATGATATATGTTTGCCTTTAATAATAACATGCAGGTCAACATCAGGACTGACACATGTATCCTCTGGAGTATTGGTTGAGTATATCCACAAAAAATACATGATGACATTAGTCTGTGTTTTTGTGGAGTACTCAGGAGGTGGCCAGATTTTGAGACTAAATTTAATTTAATTAATTGATTTTTTTATGATTGGTTAGGCCTACAAAGTCTAGAGGTTCATGTTGGGAATCTTGGTGAAATCTTCCTTTTGCAGATGGTATTGCAAATTGTGGATGGTACGTTTGTATTTCAAATTTTGAATCTTTTCAGTCTGGCCTAAAATGAAACAAAAGTTTCACTATCATGACCTACTTAAACCTATGTACCCATTTTGAGAACTTAAAAAAGTCTCAGAGGAAATTACAACTTCACGGTTTATCTTCGTGTTGCCAGAAAAATCAGCTCATCCTCATTTCTGAAGAATTATTATTATTGTACACGATACATACATACACACAATATATGCGTATGTTATTACGTGGTCTCTGTGAATCAGTGGGAATATGTATTACATTTACATTTATGCATTTAGCAGACGCTTTTATCCAAAGCGACTTACAACTCATCAACTATCAATTGTTCAGGGCCAGTCTCCCCTAGAGCAACTTAGGGTTAAGTGCCTTGCTCAAGGGCACAACGGTGGCAGCTGGGATTCGAACCCACAACTTTTCAGGCTACTTACACGCTAGCCAGATTCCTTAACCACTACGCTACCACCACCCCTATTATGTAGAAAAATTTTAAATATGCTATATGAGTATTTAGTATACCCTGTATGCCCAGTACAAATGGTGTGTTGTTGTCACCTCGGAAAATCCTGTCCTTTCTCACACTGCTCATACTGCCTTGGACAACCCAGAAGTGATAGAATTGACAGGAAAATGTGATAGAAGTCTCGCTGTACAGACGTACAATGTAGGTTGTGACTAGACATTTACGCCTTCACACGCAGACAGTTGTGAGTTTAGTCTCTGAGCTGAGGCTGCCAAAAAAGCACTTCACCCACAGTTGTTCCAGGGACCTTTGATGTAATCACTTCACTTCAAAGATTATTCTGGATAAAAATAAATGATAACTTACTCAGAGAGTAAGAGAGTGTCTTATCTACTGCAATTAGAGAAATAAACAGATATGTAAACCACAGAGAAATTCGGCTTAAAAATTAAAGTCAGTATTTTAAATGACATAATTATATCAAGCATATTATGAATTCATGATTCTGTTGAATATGAATCTGGAATCTTATGATGGGAAGATCTTCTGTAAATTCACAGATCCACTGGGGGTGGGCAACAACTGAAAATTCTTGGAACAGAGGCATTTGTCAAAATTTTAATCTGTATTTCATCATAAACAATCAGAGAACAAGGGTTTGTGTCACTGACAAAATGTTTAGCAGTGCTTAGAAACATCACTCACACTTTGACGTTAATAAACTCCAGCACCTAATCTCTGTTCCTGTTTTGTCACCAGGCTGACATACCCAGCATGTGATCAGAGTGCTGACTCAAGCAGGTTTGCTTAAGACTGTACACAGTGTGCAAGAGGGTATGTCTTTTAATTCCACTTCCATTTTTCTATCTGCGCTGAACAAAAACAAAAACACAATATGTCACGTTCATGCACCTAAATGAAAGATTTTACTTGCATTTACTTGCAATTTCACATAATTGAATGTGGATTTTGTCCTCACAAAATACTATTGTTCACAATACACTGACATACACTTACAGATTGCCTATATGAACTGTGACTGTACCTACAACTGATGGTTCTTTGTTATGGTGTTTAGTATTAAAGCTCAGGATGTTCAGAATGAGTACTTTGCCGTCATCTTTTCCTGACCTCAGCCATAGCCAACGCTGAAGGGAGGAAGTATGTTATGCCAACCTGATGGCCTTATTTTAGCATCGACCAATCAGTGACCAGTGAGTTTATTGGCTCAAGTGGGCTCAAGCACCAGAGCATGGTGGTCAAGGTTGATTCAGGTATTGATTTGTTTATGAAGACACTGAAGCATGTTGATTGGTTGATAAGCTGCATGTTGGCTGGTTCAGGTCAGCTCTGGCAGGTCAGTTGGGCTCAGACAGTGATGTTTATGAAAGACAGGCTGAATACCAAGCTAAATACTAACTTTAGGTTGGGTGGTCGGCTGCCCCCGTTTGTCATTTTTTCAGTTTTAGGAGCCTGATTATCATAAACAGACTGGATGATGAGATCATGAGGAGATATTATTATTATGTTGTTAAAAGCGTTATGTTTACCGCGTAACATCCTTCACCTTTAACAGGCATTAATCAGCCAATCATGCTGATGGTTCATCAGTTCACGTATTAGCGCTGGGGGCTGACTGAATTTCGATTCAGTAGTAGTGTCCAGTAAAGTGGGCTAATACTGTTCCAGTCACTCTGAGTGCTATTCTGATCTAAAGCACATTACTCTGTTAAGGGGGAAACCCACAGTGCTTAGCTTGTGGCCTTGATTCACAGAACCGAGAGTGCAAAATGCAACACCGCTGACACAAAGCAACACCTACTGTGTGTCTGGAAAACATTATACCTTTTTCTAAGTCTACATGAATTGCGTTTAACTTGAACAATGCCAACTTTCCGCTTAGAACAGGAATATTCCCTGCATGGAACACAATGTTGTTTTATCCTCTCCATGTTTTCCTTTCAGTACTTTTCTATGGCCATCATTTGTGCAAGATTATGTTATTTATTGATCATCAGCTAAAGAAATATGACAGTTTTACAGAGTTTTTGCTGTCCAAATTAAATAATACATGTGCAAAACTGTCATGACTTATGTAACAAACTGGAGGTTTTTTTTTTTCAAAATATTAATTAATAAATATGTTTCCTTGTGTGTCATCCACATGTTAATTTGTCTTCTGTGTTCTTTGTACTGTGGTCAGGGGCGTAAAGTTCACCCCTGCAGCCCCCAAAGCATGGAGGCCCCACAGTCCAAAGGGTCCCCACCAGGCAAATCAAAGATTTAAATGTTCTCACTATCTGAAAGTTAGCTAGTGTAGCTTAAGCATATAGGTACTGTTGGCACTCGTATCTCCACCATACACCATACACCATACAAAAATATTTTCACACTCTACATAACCTACTTCTACTGTAATCTATCAGAAGCAGCATTTTGTTCAAGGAGTCACGTCCATCTGATTGATAGACATATGATTTAATGTCAGCAGTGTAACGTCATGTCTTGGCTTTCTAGATGCAATCCAATGTAACCTTAAGGTAAAAACTTAAGGGAGTTTGACAAATTTATTGAAATTTGCTTAGTGAATTGGCATGACATCCAGGTTCTGATTTTAAACTAATTTTTGTGTGTGTGTCGCGGAAAGCAAGACAGAGCCAGAGGTATGATAGTGTCTTACAGCAATGGCTTGGTCACAGTCACAAACAAATTGTGCATGGCAAGTGGCAGCTTAGCTTTTTAGGTCATTAAGTCATTTTTGTAACAGGCATATAATGATAGCTATGTGCAGTTACGCTAAATTAGCCTCCTTGGTGCAAGTGCACCAACCTTTTCAGCACAATGTAGCCTTTACAGAGTCCAAAACAAAATACTCCAAATGCAACAATAATGAAAAAGTTCCATGCGTTAGGCTAAAGAAGTGCATGTGAAGTTATGCCCTCTGGCTATAAGTAAGCCCACTGAAACCAGAAATGAATTATTGTTGGAAATATGTCGCTGGACACTATTTTCAGGGAATTATGTCGTTCAGGAAATTGTACACAGGGGTGGGCAGGTGTGGCAGAGTTGGAGCGTGATGGAGAAAGTGTGTGCAGTGTGTGCAGAGTTGGAGCGTGATGGAGAAAGTGTGTGCAGTGTGTGCAGAGTTGGAGCGTGATGGAGAAAGTGTGTGCAGTGTGTGCAGAGTTGGAGCGTGATGGAGAAAGTGTGTGCAGAGCTGGAGCATGATGGACAAAGTGTGTGCAGTGTGTGCAGAGATTGGATGGGAGCAAGAGGTGAGCAAGCGTAGCTGTAGTGTTTAACAATTTAATGTTGATGAATGCTAGGATATTAGGATATGTGTTGCTCCTTTAGCGCGCACATTTTTTCTCTTTTTTTCGAGGGGGGGTGGCAAAAATTTTTGGGAAATTTGATTCAGAGTGAAATGAGTTAATCTGGCACAAATAAATTATGACAGATGAAACTGTGTCATATCATGTGTCGTCAAATTGCCTTGAGCTTGCTGGATTAAAAAGTGTATATATCATGGACAAAAAAAATGCAGGAACTTGTGGGTCTGATATCATAAGAGAAGTTGTGTGATTAAAAGAAAAGGGTTCCTTTTTCTCATAATTTCTCTCCTGTTCAGAAACTATTTGCCCTTATTTGTCAGTGCTTTCATTTCTTATTGCAATTATCAGTTGAGCGACATAACTGTTGCTCCCAAAAAAGGTCAAGTCTGACATCACATATATGTCAGGAAGCCTGCTGACTCAGTGCAGTGATGGCTTTCACATGAAAACAAGGACGCCATGTCAGTCAGTCAGTTTCCAACAGGCAGGTGCCTCCTCTCATTCACAGCTTTTCTGCAAGTGATTGCTTTACTTTTGTTTGTAGAAGATTTTAGTAACCACAATCTGACATATTCCACACAGAATAATGGAACGGACAGAATTATAACACAACATGCAGATGTGTCATTAATGATTAAAATACATTATTAGTGTGCTACGTCACCAGCATCACCACTTGCTTTGGCTGCTGCTTGATCTTCTTAAGTTTACTTATTACTCTGAGGCGTCTAGCCCGATACGGACATGAGTGCTTCTTCAACAGAAATACACACACACACACACACACCCAAACATACATATATAGTAAGACACACACATTACATTTAGGAGACGCTTTTATCCAAAGCAACTTACATTTGTCAATTAGGGCCAGTCTCCTATAGAGCAACTTAGGGTTAAGTGCCTTGCTCAAAGGCACAATGGTAACAGCCAAGAGACCCACAATTTCCAGACTACTTGCATGCTAGCCAGGTTTCTTAACCACTACGCCACCACCACCACTGCTTGCTTTGGCTGCTGTTTGATCCTCTTACGTTTACTAATTACTCTGAGGCGCCCGGCCCGATCCGGACATTAGTGCTTCTTGGTTGCATTGCCCCTTGTCGTTCGCCTGTTATTCACATTTTTTTGTTGTTTTTTTTTTTTTTTTTGTCCCTGTTGTTCCCTGAAATGAATGCGTAGAACTTTAATTGATGATGTCATAATGCACTCCTCTGCTCTAGATGTTAGAGTGGAAGCAGCAGGAAAAGCCAGCTTAAACTGGGATTTCCAAGCTGAAATACACATTTAGGCCATGTAACACCTTTGACTTAAGTTGGAAAACATATAAAAGGGTAAAGAGGAGATTTAACTGTGCGAAGCCAGAGAAGGAGTGAGAGGAGTTGACCAAAGCCATTCAAAACAAAGATTTTAGGAAGGGCCCTGAAATCATTATTTTAAACAATGACAATAACTCCATTTACATGGATAGATTTTCTGCCATTCCAATTAAACTATTCTGATCGTCTGTTTACATGAAGCAACATTCTACAACATAAATACACATAGGAAGACATACACACCCAAACATACATATATAGACAGACCACACACACGCTGTCAGGCACAGACTAGACACGTCTTGACTTTATAACAAAGGGGATTTATTTTCAGACTAAGGTCAACGTCTGCTACAGATTGCGGAGGACTAAAAGGAGATAACTATAACAACCAGAAGTACACGGTGAAACAGAAACGTAAGATGGTAACAGAAATATACAAAGTACAAACTAAAGCACGTGATCTGTCAAGGGATGAAACAATACCAAACACGAAGGAGTCCAGAAACGCGGAGCGATATGCACACAAGGATTGTGACAATGAAACATACGGTTGACTCGAAACACATCCAGGGGAGGATTGACGAGGCCAGACGTCAGGGAATCCGGGAGAGACACTTAAATAGCGTGGAGACCAGGTGAAACCAATTAATACACAGGTGAAGGTGAGCGTGCACCAGGAAGTGGCTGGGAACGGAGAAACGAGCTGTGAGTTTGTGAGGCAGAGTGAGGGGGCGTGGTTGTGGCCAGATCTAATGCAGACCTGACACACGCACACACAGACACACACACACACACACACACAGCTACACACCACACAAACACATGCACACTGTGTCTGGCTTGGTGTGAGGACATATGGCCTGAATTGTTACATCTCATTGGCAGCATTGCGGTGGGTTTAAATAGACTAAAAGGGAAGAGAGATTTCACTGAACTTCACTGCTGCCTTTTAAGTGATGAGACACTTATAGTCTGAGAATGAGTGTGATTTGCTGACACACACACACACACACACACACACATAGTACCAGTGACTTGACGTCTCTATAAATATACACAGTCTAATTTGTGTGCCAGTCAGACTGTGTACACAATGCTCGATCTTTGTAGAGAGTCGTTGGGTGGGCTTAGCACGGTAATGACAGGGCTGTGACGGTGCAAATCAACTAAGTGGCCAAGGAATAGCGGTCGTTTGAATAGGCTTTGGCATCGATTTTGGAAGAGTTCAAATTGAGCTTTTCTTTGAAAGTCGAGCAGAAAAAGGTACTCAAGTTGTTAGTTTCAAACAAGCAACATAGCAACCACATAGCAACCTAAAAGTCCTTCTAAAAGAACTCTGGATTGGCAATAGTTTGTGTTGTGTCATGAACTTCACATATGCTGTTTGGGAATTTTAGACTAATTTTGCATGCTTAGAAGTTTTTTTTTTTTGACAGGCTTTAAAAGATACATTATGTTTTGTGTAAAACCTCTTATAAGACTACACTCTTGTCTGGGACACTAAAGGTCACTCTCACTTTGAAAACGTGTAATCTTAACCCTTACTGTTGCAGCATTTGAGCAAGCACATTTTGCATTTTCTGAAACACTGTCTAGTTTTCTCACACATGCCACACCCACACACCAACAGGATGTCTAACCTAGCAGAGGCAGAGAGATACATACACACATAAATACATACACACACTACCAAAGCGTATAAGCTGCAGGAGAGAACTCAATGTCCCTGCACACATACACACACACAGTTACACCCACGCAGAGCCACAAACACACACACACACACACACACACACACACACACATATAACACTCCCAAGCACATGCACCCACACTCACACCAACAGGCACACGGTAATTTTTTTACATTTATTGTAAGATACAAGACATTTAATACTGGTAATTTTAAAGTCATACAAAATTCTTCATAATGCAACTCTCCCCATCCCAAATAAACACAATTTCTATAATACATACAATTCAGGTAACATTGTTTAGGTCAGCAGGTTATGTATAGAATAATGTACAGAGGCATTAAGCCATGCTATGTCATTTCTTCAGTTTAAACCAGGCATCAAACCCTATGAGGATTTGAAACATTCTCATTTGCTGAGGAGGTACAACATGACTACACTGGTATAAGCGCCTGCTGCAAGGCCTGCTCAGTAATAAAGTTCTTTGATCATGGACATTATTTTGATCGTTGTGATAGAAATAACACTTCCATCCACTGTAATAGCATATATTCTCATACTGATAATGTTGTAATTACTCTACAAGACATGGAAGTAATAATCTGAATGGATAATGATGTACAATTTGAAGAGAGAAAAGGGAACCTTGATGAGTCTAGGTCAGATTGTTATCTGTTCGATGTCTATTGTGAATATTGTGTCTGTTGTCTATTGTAAATGTCTGTTGTGATAAAAGTACCACAGGAGCAGAAGTGAGAAATGCGTGCACATTTAGATATGCGTAGAAGCTCTTGTGTCCACAGAGCTGGAGCGTGACAGGTAACGGCTGGTGCGAGGGTCCTCTCCCATGGCGTTCTCGATCTTGGCCAGCACCGAGCTCCTGAACTTCCTGCGGAAGTCGTTGCCCATGAACACGTAGAGCACAGGGTTGAGGCAGCTGTTGGCCAGCGCGAGCAGTGTGCCGAACTGTAGTCCGTAGACGAGGTGCTGCGGGTCAAGGATGCCGTGGGTGAGCTCCAGCAGGATGTAGATGTGATAAGGTAGCCAGCAAGCGAAGAAAGAGAGGATGAGTGCCGTCATGACCTTCAGAGGCTTCGAGGACGACCTTCTAATTGGACTTCCCATGAGTCTGATCGTGATCACAGAGTAGCAAACGATGATAACGATAAAAGGAACGACAAAGCCGAAGACAAAACGTGAGATGGCGATAGTGATGTGGCTGTGCCTATCTTTCACATAGCTGTTGAAACAGATAGTCTTGCCCAAATGCTCTTGAACGTTCCGGTATATCAGGGAAGGAATGCTGAGAACCACAGAGCAGAGCCACGCCAGAGCCACAAAGATGGAGGCAGTTCGGACGGTCCGGTGGTTTTGGGCCCACACAGGGAACATGACAGAGACGCATCGATCTATACTGATGAAGACCAGGAGGAAGATGCTGCTGAACATGTTGACAAACATCATGAAAGAAGTGAACTTGCACAGGAACAGTCCAAACGCCCAGTCTCGAGTGGCCAGGTGGGTGATGTTGAAGGGGTGGATTGCACAGACCAGGAAGTCTGACACAGCCAGGCTCAGGTACCAGGTGGTGTTGACCGATTTTGTCATCTTGAACCCAGCGATCCAGATCACTATGCCATTTCCAAGGACACCCAAGATGAAGACGAGACTGTTGAGGACCACAAGGATAGTGCAGACATAATCTGTGAAGCATGTTGATTTGAATTGTATGGAAGGCTCCTCCTCTCCTGTGGAATTATCAACTGTGTAATTGCCATAGTCCTCATAATTAAAATCCATATCGTATTCCAGCTTAATTTCCATTTACTTTGGCATAACCTGCGAAAATATTCATATAAAGAAGAATGTAAGAACAGCCATGCATTATGTTTGACATGATTGACAGCTGTGCCAATAACACAACACCCAAAATAAATACTATTTGTATTTATAAAACGATATATTCTTGAAACCATGTAAGTTTGATTTTGAGCGCTTTGTTAATCAACAATGTGCTTGACTGTTAAAAAAACGTCTTGTAATGGTCTTACAACATGCTGATAGAAAAATAATATAAACATTTTACAAATACTTATGGATGACCATGATTTTCTTGATAAATGTAAATAATTGTTACCAATATAGTTAAAAAAAAATTAATTTTATTTATTTTATTTTATTTATGCTAATCTATGCGTGCATTACAAATAGATAACACTCAAATGAGTGATAAGATTTGAAAACTTGACCTTACCTCTGCCAGAGAACTGTTAAACGCACACCAGAGCTGGAAGTGTAAAGTCAACCCTTTCTTTAGGTGACATTTATATGACTCTGAATTTGTGGACATCCTGTTTGTTTTCAGTAACCCATGACACGCTTGTGATCACTCCTTTGCATTCTCTCTCTCTCTCTCTCTCTCTCTCTCTCTCTCTGTCTCTACTTCCTCCACTGAAGTGCTGATGACCGAATTTCTCTTCTGTCACTCAGTACCTCCCAAGACCCTCTTCTGCAATTTATGCAGAATCATACAAGCTGTCCAAAAGACGGAAAAGATCCAATAGTGTAACTGCCATTGAACTGACACACTGGGGACGGAACCAGAACTGGATCAAAACTGACCAGACAAAAACCTTTTTTTTTTTTATTTCTGTCAGATGTGATAACAAAAAACACAGTGGTGACTGCTAGTCTACAGGGAATGATAAGCAAGGTGAAATGTGCCAATGTTGGCATTTTCTAAAGCTCTGAAAACAATCCCCTCTTCAGAACATTAATTAATCACTCCATCATTTCTTCCCCTTTTCATAGAATCTCTCTTCCTGTCTGTCTTCCCGTGTGCTATTTTTTTCACATTCACATATCCTCTTTTTTCTGAACTGGATAAAATGGATTATCTTGATGTTTCATTAAAGCTCTAGGCTTAGTCTTATACTGTGTCCTTCTAAAGAATATTTTGCAGAATACCCTGTTTTTTATTTCTAAACATGGTGAGTTACATTTTCTGAAGGCAGATGATTTCTAAGAGCCCTGCAGTCAGACTTTGATATTAAGGGAATATCCTTAGTCTAGTTCAAGTGTGCAAAATGCAAAAATGCCTTAAGTGCAAAGTGCAAAAATGCTCTTGTGTGGCGTTTGGGTAAAATGGACCTATTTTGAATTTTTAGATAAAGAAAAAATATTCGAGAAAAATGTTTGTAGGCCTGATACTTTACGACCTTGGCATAATCCCAGTGAAAAACATCTGTTGTAATCATGTAGGACTCCCATCATACCCCTAGACATTTAGGTCCTTCAGAAGGTGTTTGGGTCAAATTGACCCAAAGACATATTTAAACACAGAAAAGTACCCAGAAACATATCACTGAAAACTGAAGGATCCCCATAGCCAGACAGAAAAACCTCATAACAAGCGAGCAGATGAACCCCATAGCAATACATTACAGTAAGCTCACAGCAGGTTGGTTTAGGAACCCAACAGCGGTCTACTGGAGCTTCTGGAGACCTCAACAGTGTGTTAATCTGCATTCCATTTCCATTTTTCAAAATAAACATGATTTTAGCCATCCAAGTCGTTATTGGAGTGGATATTTATAGAAAAATTATTTTTTCCCATAAAAAAACACCTGATACACACACATAGTTAAATGTCAGCTTGCAGAGAACAAATAACACTCAACTCTAACAGTCGATCTGATATTTTATCTGAATGTGTTTGGATCAGTTTAAAGGAATATGCCACCCCCAGGTGAAATTGAGTCTATCCCCGCAGTCTCTAGAGTTGGATTAGTGAGCAGAACCGTTTTCCAGCTGACCCAGCCATTGTCTAAAACTGGCAGCACTGACTTTATCTTATCTTAGCATAGTCGCTATAATCTAGTGTTGCCAACTAGCATAAGGTGGTAAAAGTGAAGCCTTGGAAGGGCAGTGCATATTGAATTAGTTTTGCATAAGTTTGAACCTTGTTTTTTTTATGCCAAAATAATGACCTAGACACTACAAAAGGGTGCAATATCTGAACATAACACAAGGGTTCAGCAGCTGCATGTAGGTTGTCTGTGTAGTCTCGGTAGTAAAACAAGGCAATATCAGAATCAGCTTGTCAGGAATGCATCTGAGTTACCAATTCATCAAAAAAAATCCAGGAACCAACCACAACCACTCCTCTAGCATTGAATGATTCACAACCAATTGTGTATTTCTATTTCTGTTTTCCTCGTAACTGCGTGAACAACTACAGTTAAAACTGTCATTTCCATGAATGCATTTCCTGCTCTTTTGTAGAGGTTTGGTAATAGTTGTATCATAATGCTTCAGTTTAACCTCAAATGTTATGCAGGTTATAATCCTGGAGAGTGGAGGTCCTGCTAGGCCCTACATTCTGATTGATGTGGCTTTAGCTCCCAGGCAGGGTTTGCCAACTCTGAATGCAAAACCCTTTTCTGAAAACTCATCATGTCTTTTCTTCCTCTTTAAACCCTCAAAGAGGTTCAACTTCCTGCAGTTTTCCCACAACAGATCTTTAACCCAAATATGACGTATGCTGTCTAAACCCGCAGGAAGTATCTGAAAAGAAAGGCTATATGATTTGTTCATGTATGTTTAATGGAGAAGATGATGATTATTATTATTATTATTATACATATTTGTATTAACAATGATTAATGATTATAATGATTAATGCTTAATAACAATAATAATAATAATAATGCAGTGTCAACATTTTTATAATGAGCATGTGTCTTGGGCTATACATCTAAAATGCTCCTGTTTGTAAATTCTGTCTCGGTCCCAACACATCAAGCATTTACCAGAAACAAAGCATAAAAAATAGCAAGGAAATGGTGGTTCAGCTGGTTATGTCTAGTTCACAGAACTGTGGCATTGTGATACACAGAGCCTATATGTAAACCATGAAGCCACATTTGTTGCAACAGCAACATATAGAAGCCAGTAAACAGACATTAAATGTGCCAGTGGAAAAAAATAAACCCTGTGCAATGGTTTAATAGGCACAGTAGATGTAGGTTTGTGAGGGCTTAGCAGTGTCCTGTAGTCAAAATCTGAGGCCTTTGCTGAACTCAGCATCATATACAGAAAAGCATCTGTAAATGACTGCCATAAAACAGGACTGGAAACATGCTTGCACCGTGAATGTTGTGTCATTAATTGAAGTGTTTGTCACAGGTGGTGTCCCTATCATGCAAACAGCAAGGTGAGCACCAGCTTGCTTTCCATCCAGCTGGTTGATGTGTATATAAGTTATGCGATTAAGAAATCCTTGGTTAGAAACACCTGCAAATTCGCATCAGTCCCCTAATGTGAATATAAATTGAATTTGCTCGAGGGATGTCAAGTCAGCTTTAGGTCAGATTAAGCCACATATACTAGACATACAGAGGAATTGAAAGTACATTTCTCACGATCCCACGGTGAAGAAGAGATGCACAACATAAGCGCTTATGGAAATCAATAAGGCACCATTACAGACAATAAGTAAAGTGATATGTTTCCCAAGTATCAAGAGTCCAAAAAGGCTTTCTAATGCTTTGTGATAAAACAGAGGCCCAGTTTTCCTCCAGGTTGTACAATGAAGAGGGTCACCAGAGACTTAAAGCATAATGTGGGTTCCTGCTCCCCACTGCGTGCCCCTGCCAAGATGCTTGTGTCATGCGTTACTAGTTCAAATCTGTCTACTTGTCCATACTTCATCTGTATATTGCCCTGATGTATTTTGCCAATGTCAATAATTGATCCCCAACTCTTATGCTGCTAAATTAATCCCACCTCCAAATATACATATATTGTATTTACCACTCTTTGCATTTCTGATTAGCTGCTAAACTATATAACTATATATTGTTACCTTGGATTTATACATGTGTAATGACAATAAAGTTGAATGATCTAATCTCATCTACTCTCTACACTACAGGGTTACTTTTGGTGGAGCCAATGGGTGAAGTCAGCAGCTGATCTTGAGACCCTCATCACAGTAGGATCTCTCAGCAGCTTCAGGCATGACTAAGCATGTTCATCAGTGGTGGGGATGAATTGCTGTTTCAACAGCTTTCCCCTTGTGAAGCTGGTCATTAAAACACTGTTGAAACAACACATTTAACGGTGGCCTGAGATTGAAATTGGGCTCGGTCCAGAACAAAACATTTCATGTCTTCTTAAACATGTGTACGTCATTCTTTCAGCAGGCCGCAGCTTTGGCTTCCTTGTCATTAGGCTTATAAAGATGGAAACAAACCGATGCTTGAAGTCCTTTTTTCTGTTACTCACATGCTATTTCCATCTGCGGTCGATGTACTTCCCATTTGTAGTCTTCTCACCACTGACCAAACCAAACCACACAACTTTGTTCTTCCACTGACCTAGAGGATGCCGTTTTCTCTTTGTTTCATTTGTCCATTGACTTGCCATCACCTGCCTTTGCTCACAGGTGAACAGAGCGAACAATTTCCATACTTCAGTAAAAGTATAGATACTCCTCATCAAATGTTATTGCACTTCAAGTCAAGGTTGCCAAGTCATTTAAGATTAAATATGTTTAGTAGTTCTTCTTTTTTCTTCCTTTTAAAGTTGTACTCAAGGTACATTTTTTGTAAAAGTTGAGAACTTGGGAATTTACCTTTTAATAAAGGATAGGAACCAGCGATGGTCTTTGACATGTGAGTACTTTTGGTTTTGTTGTTCAGTGAGGCGCCAATGGCATCTCCCAAATGTGGTAAATTCTGCTTATCCAGAATTGTGAAGTAGCCCATGCAGTTAAGTGCATAATTAATGAATGAATGCTCAATTTACAAAACGAAACATAACATTTCAGAAATTATACAAAAAATACATAAATAAAATCCAGCTTTGGAATGGGCTGTGGAATCAGCATAAATTAAATATGTTTAAAAGTAATTTTTCCTGTCTTTACTGAATGCTTCTAGGATGCACATTTCACAAAAAATGCATCTCTTCTAAAAATATTTTTTTTTCTTTTTATTGTGTTGTAATGCTTATTTTGTAGATGGGAGCCACATTTGAAATTAAAGGCTCATCCTTTGGTTGGTCATTTAAGTCTTGGCATGACCTTTATTTCTTTTACACTTCAACCAGGGCTGTAGTGGAGGCTGAATGCTAGCAATGCTAGTAAACACAGTTTACCCACCTCTTCTCCATGCACTTCTACTGATATGCAATCACCACCCTCACCCACCACCACACGCCTTCACCGCTTCATACCCCAGGTGTGACAGGTGGGTCTGTGACCAGCGCCACGTTGGCTAGAGGACCGGACACTACTTGCCCATGCTGACTTTTATTTCAATTCCTTTGTATGTCTTGTACAAAGTAATTGACAAATAAAGTACTACTACTACTACTACTACTAAATTTCAGAAATATAGTTTATCCACCTGTAAATTGATTTTATGCATGAAATATAACTTTGACAGCCACTATCCTGCCCTATCCCCATTTACTATTTAATATAACTGATATTGTTATATAATCATTGGGCAATAGCCTTCCATCATGAAACACGTTGGCCATGTAATTTTTAAACATTTGACACTTCATATTGTGACTCATTAGCACAGTGATCACCAGATTCATAGGTTACTCACCTCTTATTTTACCACTACAGCGCTGACTCCAAATCACTGTTTGCACACCATGTGAGTCAACATTGCTCTTCAAAACATAAAATTGCTAGTTCCTGTCCATATGTATAATGGCGTGAATGTCAGACAATGGTGTAAATCACATAAAAAATTGCCAACTGTGGGAGGAACACTATTGTTTGGACAATCTCTGGGATTGCATAGTTTTTCTTTAACCTAAAACTTTTAATGGAATAGCATAGGACTGTTGTGTATTCTCTACTCACAAATCTATTTCCACAGCCAAATGCAAAATAGGATAACTCAATTTTGTCGTAGGATATTAACATGTAGTTACAAAGATCGAGATGTGTACTGAATGTTGGGTGAATGCCTTGTTTCACTACAGCTTTACCATGGTCATGGATGTTCAGATAAATTGTCAACATTGTCTGCCATTCTGTCATGACCACTGCCAAGTTCAAATTTAATATAAAAAAACTTTGAACTTCAGTGTGCGATCTAACTATATTATTGCAAAATCTCTTCAAAGCTGTCTCAATGTAATGAGCACTTCATGTACGCATTTAAAATGTAGGAGTCAAAAGTAAAGAATTTGTCTTGCGGGAATGTTGTGACATGAAAGTCACAAGTTTCCAAAAAATGTTAACACTCAATTAAAGTACAGATCCGCCTCTGCCATTGCTGGCTGGATTTACATTAGTAATAAGAGAGAGGCTCATTAATAGAGGATGTTTGATCATCCAGACACACATGCAGTCCAACAGTAGTTTTCCCCCTCACCCTCCAGGTGTAGTAGGCCTACTATGATGAATGGACTGTGTCCGATAGGTATACGATTATAACATTAGGTTATAGAATTTATAACATCATGTCTCTCTTTTAGCGTGTATAATTCACACATTAAGCCTGTAGCAGACCAAAAAAAAGTATCCATCTAAAGACTTTGTAATTGTATGTCCAGGTTTAACATACTAATAACCCTATAGGAAGCTTATGCCTGTAGTATGGGTTTAAGTCATGTTCAGAGAACCCAGGGAACCATGAAAATGTTCATCCAAGATACTATACATTTTTCAAGTTTTAACTAGAATTGATTCAGTGTTACGAAGAGGAGCTCCCAGTCCATCTTGAAAAATCTTTAAATAGATACGATCTTAAAAGTGCTGTTGAATACAGTCATCCATAATTATTTAGCAAGATGAGGTGGTAACTCATATTGATCACAAAGCATCTTGATTATTTCCAGTGAGATGCACTTAGTACTGGATGATATGGCTGTATGTTAGGTTAAAAAAACGGATGAAAGTGTTGGTCAGACGATGTGGTGAGTCAGATAATGTGGCACTAGTCACAAGAAAGAACATTGTTATTTTGTAAGGCAAAATCACTGACTATTATAGCCTATATCAAACTATGTTAAACTGTTGTGTTTGTATGTTTAGAGAATAGATGAAACATTGAGTAATCATTTTACATATTATTGTTATTCTTATTACTAAATCTACTGTATCAGTATTGAGTATGCCCTGGGTCGATGTGCAGCATTCTGAAGCAAGGAAATGGCTGGTCAGATGACTAGCAGTGCCAGAGCTGTAGCATTGGTACAGGATACAAATTTAAACCACAGAAGCTACATCTGTTGAAACCATAAGCATGCAGAAAGTAAGACGTTTCCAGTGTACACTTCAAATGTACCGCACGCACACACACACACACACACACACACACACACACAATGGTCTGACTTTTATTGCAAAAGCTCACGGAGGTGTGAATGTGTTTTGCTGCAAGTTTTTTTCTTCTTCTGTTGTACCGTTTGTATGTTTCACGTCTAACGTTCTTTTTTCCCCCTCTGTGGTTCATTACTGCCCTAGACCATAGCCAAGTTGGCAGCACTCAGATTATCCTGTAATACCTTCCAATCTTAAAATCATCATTTATTTTTAAAATATCAGGTATTTTAAAAGAGAATCACCTCACAGTGGGAGGTGACTGCCCTAGCCCTAGCCTGATCAGAGGACCAGAGAATCACCTCACAGTGGGAGGTGACTGCCCAAGCTAGTCCACTGAAAAACCCAGGTTACCTTTTAACTGACCGTGGGGCTCTTCAGGTAGGCTGCTGGGACGGGGGTTTATAGTACACGCACAGCTAGGCTAGCCTGTATCCATTGCACTTAGCAATAGTCTACTGCAGTATATTTATCTCTCCCTACAGTGACCAAATAGGGGAATGTTAGGTTAAAACCAGCATGAGAGTGTTGGTAGAGAATCTAGCGCTTATCACAACATTATTCGTTTGTAAGGAATAATCTCTGATGCTGAACTTACAGAACACCAAAGGGGAAAACAAAATGATAAAAAGAAATAATTTATGATAGAATGTGTTATTTGTTTGTTATTGTTTGCCCATGCCCCTCTAGTTGATCAGTATTGTATATCTATTACAATTCAGCCACTATCATGCAAGACCGCTAAATACCTGTCCTTTTTATTATACTGTTTTTACAATTAAACTGAATCATTTATTTTATTTTATTTCATTTTGTATTTTAGTTCAATTCAACTGAATGTTTTTTTAATGTTTGCATGTACAGATAAGTAGCCAATTCGGTTACATAATCATGATCTCGAAATCGATCTCTGAAAATTGAACAGCAAAGCAGCCACACAGCACTGCATTGACACAGATGACACAACAAAATGACAGCTTACTGGCTTCTCAATGTACACAACTTACCAGTCTCAGATGAGGCGAACGAGGCAGAGATAAGGCAGAGATGTCACTACCGTATGTCTGTCTCGTTATATGTTGAGGGTCCAGCCTCCAGTGGTATCACATGACTTTGTGGTAATTCTGATAGTCAGAATGAGGTTGAAGTAGGTCACAAGCATGTTATGTTCCATGCTGCATGTTTGGTCAGTTCAAAGATGACTATGGCCATTTCCAATACTACTTTACTACACATACTCACTCACACATAAATACACACACACACACACGCACACACACACACACACACACATGCCAACCAATGGGATTTATTGACATTAAGACATAGACTGGCAAGGAAATAAAATGAACAGTACAAATCACAAAGTCCATGAGCCTGAAGCTCTTTGCAGGAGCAGGAACCCTAGGGCCAGGTGCTCCTAATCAAGGCAACTGACATACAGGGCACCTGAGCAATGGGAGACAGAGGATGGCAAGGGAGAAGGGACAAACATCACACAGAAAACACATACAACCATAATACCCCCATCCATAAAACAATGAATAAATAGTTTCATATACAGTTACATTCAACATGACACTGATACAACACATCACTATGACAGCGGTAACACAATATTATTTATTAATTGCAGGACATTCATTCAAATTAGACACTATACAACGAAGGCTTACGTGGAGAAAAAGTTCAAATGTTTAATAGAGATACAACAACTAAACATGGCAGCTGCAACAGAAGAGCAGAAAATGACAAAAAAAGGCTTAACGTTACCTCTCTCCCGAGAACAAAACGTCTTACCGTCCACTTCTTAACCTGCACAAACTAAATATACTCTTCAAAAGTGCAGAAATATGTAACCATCAGTGCAAAACATTCACACGCGCACGCGCGCGCGCACACACACACACACACACACACACAACCTCAAAAACCCCATCAAGCAACTTTGCAAACAGCAAAAACCCCACTGAATGCTTCAGGCTTGCAAGAAGTTGCAAGATAAGCCAGTCAATAAGATTCTGATTCAGTGTAGCAGAATCAGATCCTTATTAGGTGTCACTAATAACACCTGCGTTTACCCTTCTTGGAAAAATGGCTGCTGTGATATAAGCCCATTACTTTAAGGTGCTGCCACTCGATTGAAGATTGAGCAGCCAAACAGGTAGCCATGCAAGCGGGTGCTACTCACCGCGACACAAACTGGCAATTGCCATAAGGTGAACGCAGAGTGCAGAGAGTGGCCACATATCTGCAACACAGCAGCAAAGGGGGCCAACACAAAGTGAAGTGAAACAGCCACTCACCAAAAGGGTCATGCTTGCCACCATGGGAAGGGGAAAAGGGACAAACATGAAACAGAAAATACATACAGCTGTTACACACACACACACACACACACACACGCACGCACGCACGCACACGCACACGCACGCGCGCACACACGCGCGCACACACGCGCGCACACACACGCACACACACACAGCATATGGCTTGTACAGAGCCTGAGGCATTCCACTGTTTGTTTTGTTTTTATGAGACAATATTTTCTCATTTCACAAAGCCACACAAAACTGAGTTTTTGTTTTTGGCCTTCAAGTAAGAAACCCTATGAAAGTCTAACATCTAAGTCTAACATCTGGCACTAGATGGCAGTATAGTACCACAAGAATACTGCTTTCCAAGTTTCAGCAGTGCCACAACAACACTCAATATTCCCCTGTGAACCCCTGACTGTTACAAACCAGTAAGTGAATTTTAATCAAAATTGTGCACTTTGTGCATGACATATCATGTGGAGGATGAGAGCTGCCCAAGCGAAAACCTTGTGATTTCTGCAATGTGTGGCCATAAACTGTAGTGTCAGCTCATCACCTGTGCTTTCCGCTCTTGTCTAAATGTAGTAGGGCTTACAGTAAATATACGGCATGCATGTATGGAGATCTGCCTTATGTGCACCCATAAAGAGAAGGGTGAAAGCTAAACTGGCTCTAGGCGATCTATGATCAGACCTAACCATTTCACATCGTAGGCTCACTTTGCATTTGGGATCCTACTGTTGAAAAGCAGTATGCACACATTTCAAATCAACATTTCTGCTGCCTAGCCTAGTCTTCAGGGTCCTACTAAAATGTAAATTTGAATGCATTCATTGCAAACATTTTATAAACATAAAGGCCTACGTATGTATCAACATGCACAGATGACATGGGTCATGCATGTCATATTTTTACTACTATCCTACTTTAGATTATCATTTTCGATCTAGAAGCATTTTTTTTTCTTTGACTTTAAACGTAGCTTCAGCCTCTACTCTTCCCCAAAAGAGGTGAACTATGACTAATCTTCAGTGGAATAGATAAGACTTGCTTGGGGACAGGTCTCCAGCATAACCCGGGCTACAGGTGTGTGAATAAGCTTCAGTATGCTTGTTGTAAGCATCTATAGGCGGGCCCAATCGCATGTGTAATATATGTACGAAAATCCCTTTAAAAAGTGCTGAGATCTAAGCAGTTATAGTATAGATAGACTTCATGGTTGTGCTGCGGGGGAGACAGCCAACGTCACATTCACATTCAGGCACACTAGCCTAGCCAGTCAATGTAAGCACGGCGTGATAAGGGTATTGCATTTAGTGGACCACCAGGCTGATTGTTTTTTTGTTTATATTGTAAGTCTCAGAAGACTGCTGGCATTGAAAGTAGCTTATAGCCTACGTCCTGTAAGACTGAACAACGCGGGATCTGATTTTCCCCACCGCGATTCGCCTGGGATCTTGCTGCGTTCGCTGTATTTCTCTTTACTGAGGGAGCGAGGACGGCGGGGGAGCAACAGCGTCGCTCTTGAAGATGCTCATTGCGCACAGACAGACTGATGGGTTACGGCAGGTGATGGCAAGCCTACACCGACAGCAGACGTCTGAATAAGAGCCGCTTGTTGGACAATAAATGAGAAAAGGAAGCATTTTGACACCTGCCGTCATAGTTTAACATTGACGTTGCTTTGGAGTAGCAATATACGTGAACGTTGTGTGTTCTCTTCAATCGAGGATCAAGCATAGCCGGGGAGGCTGGCTTTGAGGCAGCTGTCGTGGGGGGATTTTCGCAGGTGATCTGGACCTGGGCGCATATTTGTGAGCACCCCTCCCCCTCCCTTTGCTGATAGAAAAGGTCATTGTTGTCTCATCGCTCGTTCTGTCACGGAGCCGTCTGAACTGGCAGCAGCACGCTAGATGGGAATGCCCGGCTTCCTCCGCAGGGATGGCTTCGCATCACCATATTTCGGCCAATTCTGAGAACGGACAACGGAATCGCTGGGATTAACACAAGAAGGATGGCTCAGTCGTGGAAACCTCCCGCGTGGACGGGCTGATGGCGTGTTTGGTCCACTCATGGGAAATATTTAAGAAAGCCACGCGAGGGGAGATAAACAGGGGATGGCAGAGACAGCCGACGTGAAGTAATCTATTGTAAGTCATGATCCTCGGGTTGTTTGTTTTCAATCTCAGTATGTGTTTGCCCGTGTTGTATTTACAACATTAGACAGACACAAACACACGGGTCTATATCAGCACACTATCCACAAGGCTTGAATGGGGTAGAACAATGATCAGGTTCTCTGGCTGTCGTTCTAGGTAGCGGCTCAGACCCCCCTCAACCCCCAATCAACGTAGACACACACACGCACACACACGATCAGTTGGACTTTGTTGTCATGTGTGGAAGATCATTTTCTCGTTTACTATCAAAAGTGCCAGTAATACATGGGCCGTTTGTGCGTATCTTGACCCCGATACTAGCATAAGGGATATACATTCTACGGACGTAGGCTGTTGGCTAAACGGAATCCCTCAGCCAAAGAAAATTCGATCCGTCGTCATTCCTTTCGACGCGCACCTGTAATTTCATCAGGATGATTTTACAGTAGGTGCGTGAGGATGGTTCGAGGTAGGCTTTCCTGTCCGAGCCACGGCAGCCTGGGAGGGCTTCCAGCATGGCTGTGAGCTCTGCGTGAAATCCCCAGAAATCTGTGCTATCTTACCGACATCACGTGCGCGGGCTGTGTGCTCGTGCGACTGTACACGCGGACACCTGTTCTTCTTTTTTTTCTTTTTTAGGGAATATGGGTTACTACTGCCCTGATCTCGTTCTCACGTCCCTTTACGCGGTGTTTCCTTTGTAACAGGTGGATAGAGACTCTCTTGCTTGGTCTTGGGACTGGGGGAGAACAACAAGGGAAATAGATCAGGACTTTTACTGAATTGATACTGCACGTGAAATTACAGACTCATATTATACTTGTTTTGATCCTTTGTTGTCATTGGAAACATCCTCATCTCTCTCTCTCTCTGTCTGTCTGTCTTTCCCCCTCCTGTCAGATGATCCACAGAGACTGAAGACTGAAACTCTGACCAGAGAAATTATTGTCAACAGCAGAACACTCTGTATGCATCAGTAGGGTTCAGCACACGGAACTAGAACAGGCTGGTTCCAAACACTTCTCCTGGATAAACTTCTGCGTTGTTGGTGTTTGCCGTTCAGTCCTGATATGTCCGGGTAGTTAAACTGACGTATCACTGGGGAAAGCGAGAACAGAAAGTTCAATCGCATCTCTCTCAGACTTTCAAACCATCAGGAAGTCTGATCACACATACACACAAACACACACAACACAAACAAGGAATATGTTTAGTAAACTGTTAGACATTAAACCAGAGACAATAGTTCTTTAGCTTGTTTGAAACCAGGACAGATTGTGTTTACTACTGAAACCCCAGTTCTCCTGAGGGTTTACTCATCTCTTGCCCCCTACAGACTCATTAGACAGTCCCTAAGCCACACGCACCTTAGAGGGTAACAGCTGGGGCTTTGGAGGCCTCCGAGAACCAGGGGAGTTCTGTGGATCTCCCAGCAGGGTAGGGGTGAGTTGAGCCAGGCGTCCCCAGGTGAGGTGCCCCGGCGGCAGGCATGGCGCGACCAGGCTCCGGGGCGCTGGCAGGTGGCGCTGGCGTGTACAGCGGGCAGGGAACGGCCCGTGTGGTGGTGTGGGAGTGGATGAATGAGCACGGGCGTTGGAGGCCCTACGGTGCTGCAACGTGCCACCACATTGAGAACGTACTCAAGGAGGACCCACGTGGAACTGTGCTCCTCGGGCAGGTGGAACCTCAGCTGACGCCTTATGTTATCGACCTGCAGTCCATGCACCAGTTCCGACAGGACACCGGTGAGATGCACACACACACACACACACACACATACATGCACTCTCACACACACACACACACTAAATACACACTCATAGGCTACACAATGGAAAAAACCTCACCACTTTGTAGCCACTGCCCACATCAATAAGTTTGGTGTGTTTGGTGTGTGTGTGTGGGAAAGAGAGAGAGTGTTTTATCTGCATTTACTTAAATGTGAGTGTGTGACTGTGCATATGTAGGAGAAAGAGAGAGAAGCACAAAGAGAACAAAGAGAGAGAGAGAGAGAGAGAAATAGCATTTATCTGTGAGTCGTTGGTGTACACTCCCCTACAGTGTGTTCTGCTTCTTGCGCATCTGTGGGATTTCACAGGTCAATGGATGGAGAAAAAAAATCTATCTATCTGTGTGTGTGTGTGTGTGTGTGTGTGTCTGTTTGTGGTTGTGTATGATTGATTTGATTATATGCTTAGTGAGAGCGGGTGTTTCTGGGAAAGGGAGGTCCTTGTTATTTAGACCTGCTGACTGACACTGTGTGTGTGTGTGCGTGTATGTGTGTACTTGTATGTGTGTGAGTGTGTGTGTTCAGAGGTTAAGGTGTCAGGTGGGGTTTCTTTGGTAAATAGGCTCTTTTTACTAGAGTGCACGTACACACACACATTGGGGCGGCTGTAAAACATGACGCTGGTCTAGTACTCTCTAATCAGCTGTCCTAGATTAAGACATAGTTTTATTACAGCAGTGTAAGATTCACCATTCTGTTCCTCATTTTAACATGCAGTAAATTGTTGATTTAAGAAAAGAATACAATAATGTACTATTGGTAAGAAAGTGGTTTTATATACTGCAATAAATTGGAGATTTAAAAAAAGACTATAATATGTACTTTTGGTAAGAAAATGAACATTTTATGGTAGGATAAATAACATCAGAGAGGTTTGTTTGTATCGTCAGCCTTGCCTCCAGCAGATTCATGTGTAAAAGACAAGAGTTTAGAGTGAAGAAACACACACATACACACACATACACACACAAACACACACACACACACACACACACACACACAGAGACACACACACATGGCCACACAGACACACACACACACAGTGATGATAAATAGTATGTTATTTGTAGTGTAGTTGGAGGCACTTTTGAGATATGACCTTGCTGAAGGTCGCTGCTGTTTGGTGTAGCGGTGATGCCTGTGAGGGTTCTCCCAGAAGCTTTTACAGAGTGTGGCATCCTGGGAGTAACACATCCAAGAACACACTCACACACACAGACACACACACACACACACACACACTCACATTGCCTGTACAGTACAATTCACACCCTGCAAACACACAGAGAAACGTGTGACAATCGCTCTTTGCTCTCTCTCTCTATTTCCTTCCCTTTCTCTCTCTCTCATGCACATGCATACACATATGCACACATGCACACACACACACACACACACACATACACACACACATACACACACACATTACGACCTCCATCATTCAGCCCAAAACAAATATTTTGAATTGCTTAGGACATCGGACGGTTTCTCCTGAAAGCATATCCCTGCTCTATCTCAGTTTCATGCGGTCCATCAGATCTGCAGCAAACAAATCAGACTCAGAGACTGAGATCTGGCATAGATCTGTCGTACTGACAAACTATGTCTAACTGTATCCTGTTACTGTAAATGTCACTATACTGCAGCCTATTGTAAGAAATACAAACAGCAATTGAAGAATTCAAGTCAATGACCTAATCAATCAACATTTACCCATGATTCTCCATAATTTTCCCACAATTCCTCACTCATTCTGGCTGTAGCTCAAAAAGTGTGTGTCTGTGTGTGTGTGTGTGTGTGTGTGTGTGTGAGAGAGAGAGAGAGAGAGAGAGAGAGAGAGAGAGAAGTACATGTAATTCAGTAGAGGCAGCTCAAGAGTTTTCACTAGTGGCCAGTTTTGTTGTAAAGGACACATGACAGCACTTAAGTTTAGGGTTTAGGGTTTAGGGTTTTAGTCTGGTGGTTATTCGGTGTGATTATTATTTGGAGTGATGGTTCAACTGTGTGGTTAAGAAACAGGCCTGAGTATGTTTAATAGGAGAGAGTGACAAAGTCTTATCTTTTTACTTGTGTGTGCTCAATTCTCAAGCGTGATCAGGGGTTGTCATTCCAGTAGTGCAAAGTTGATTTTGCTTTTGTTTTGTGTTGGTTTACTGCTGTATCAGAAGTGTGCTCTTGAGTTGTTTATTATCGTATAATAATATGTTTATGAAACACTTTATTAAGATGTTATTTCCATCTGAATATTGTTTTGTTGTTGTTTAAGAAATGTGGTCTGGTGTTTATTACTTATATATAATATATATCAATAATGTATTTAATATGCATTTTATGTTTATTACACATTGTTATATGCCTCTAGTTTTGTTATTTCAGTGATGGTATGCTGAAGCTGTGTGAACTGCTGGGGTGTGATGTGTGTGGTATGGCAGTGTACAGAAAAAGTTACCATGGTGTGACTGAGAGAGAGGGGGAGCAAAAATGTGTGTGTGTGTTTAAGCGTGTGTGTGTGTATGTGTGTGTGTGGTCTTTAATGTGAGGACAGAGGAGTAGGTCTCTATATTGAGATCACAGGGAAGCACACATCTCTTTCTCTCTCTCTCTCTCTCTCTCTCTCTCTCTCTCACAGACACACTCATGCACACACACACATACAAGCTTTGTTGCGCAGTGTTTAGTTCCCTCACTGTCTCATCTGTGTAACCTATATGACAGCCTTCAGTGCGGTCTTTCTCTCTTTTTTCCTCTCCTCCACTCTCGTCTCCTCCATGTCCCCTCTTCCCTGTGCTCTTCTTCGTGGCCCTCTCTGTTTTCTCTGTCTCTGCTCCTTAAAATCAAGCATGACATTAAAAAAGGCTCAACACACTCACAAAGACCCACTCTCAGACACACACAAATACACACAATCCATATCCTCTTATTTCTGTACTCAGTTTATGTGTTTGTGTGTGTGTGTGTGTGTGTGTGTGTGTGTGTGTACGTGTGTTTTTAAGTCCACTCTCTCAGTTTTATGCCTTTGTAGTATTTGTGATACGCTGTGTGTGTGTGTATGTGTGCGTGTGTGTGGTTTGGAGGTATTAAGTCCACTCCTTCAGTTTTATGCCTTTGTGGCATTTGTGAGACTTTGTGTGTGCGCACGTGTGTGTGTGTGTGTGTGTATGTGTGTGGGGGGGGGGGGTCTGTATGGGCGTAACTGTGTGTGTAACGGACTTTGAGTTCCCTCGTTCAGTTTTTATACCCTGGTAGTGTGTGTATATGTTTGTAGGATATCAAGTCCTGTGCCTCAGTTATATGTCCTTGTGGTCTATGTGTGTGTGTGTGTGTGTGTGTGTGTGTGTGTGTGTGTGTGTGTGTGTGTGTGATTACAACAGTAATGTATTTTCAGGTTTTCCCTAACTGAGCCTTCAATTAAACCAACAGCTGTCCCCAGAGCAGACTCAAGACACGTGTGCATTGCAGTGTTTTTGTCCATGCATTTTTGTTAGCATGTGCGTATGTCTGTATGTCTGTCTGTCTGTGAGTGTGTGTGTGTGTGTGTGTGTGTGTGTGCTTGTGCGTGTATCAGTGTGTGTCTGTGTGTGTTTGTGTGTGTGTGCGCGTTTGCTTCTCTGTACACACATATGCTTGTCTGTACACACACATTTGTGTGCCTGTTTGTGTGTGAGCATGTGTGTGCTTGTGTATGTGTGTGTGTGTGTGTGTGTGTGTGTGTGTGTGAGGCTGGGATATTCCTGGCTCCCATCCAGTGTGAATCAATCCACTCTCCTCCCAGTGGGCTGCTTGTGGCTGTTTCAGCTCTGATGTGGTTTGATCCTCCCATCCCACCTTCTCTGGTTGCACACACATTCTCAAGCAGACACACACACACATACGCACACAAACTCACACAGAGGCACACCCCCACACACTCTAGAACGCACTCACACACATGCACACACAGGCACCCACAGATGCATACATACACACACACACACATACATACACACACTTGCACGCACGCACCATATCCACATACATGCACACACACTTTTGCATGCAGAGTCAATTCAGTTTGAGAAAAATAAAACACAACTCTGGCCTGGAATAATACTGATATTATTCTCCAAACATCTGTATGAATACAGTATGCACACGTTTTTATGATGTCTGCGTGTGTAACCCACGTTTTTCTCTGTGTGTGTGTGTGTGTGTGTGTGTGTGTGTGTGTGTGTGTGTGTGTGTGTGTGAATTATGTTTTTGTCTCAGAAAGTGAGAGCGTTCAGGGAGATAACCTCATGTTGCCATGGACACCATGTGCTTTTGTTTCCACAGTGGTTGTTTTGGTAGCAGGAGCTTTACAGAGGGGGAGGGGAGAGAGAGAGAGAGAGACAGAGAGAGAGAGAGGGAGAGAAAGAAAGAGAGGAATAACAACATCTTTTTGACTATACATATTTGATATCAGTATATCTGCCACCACGGTCAGTGTGATACATATTAATAGTTACTAGTTATTAGTAAAAGCTTAAATGAGACATAACCATAGCTCTCTCTGTGGCCTCTTCTGCTGCTCATCCATCACTTGGGCTCAGATGTCTGGAAGGAAAACTCTAGAAAAAGGGAAGATGGAAAAGAAAATAGCACATAAAAAAGATAAATAAAATATATAGATAGGGACGTAAGGCTCCTTGATCGATTTTTTCATCAATCAACCTTTGTTCAATATTGATATCATAATTATTTATTAACAGTATTACTGGATGATTCATGATTTTGAAAAGACAGACAGAGAGAGAGAGAGGTAAATGAGAGGAGGGAGAGATGAAAAGAGAGAGATTTGAGAAGAGGATGAGTAAAAGGGCCAGTCAGAGAAATAGAGAATCAGAAAGACATACTAAGAGTGAGAGAGAATGAGTGAGAGAAATTGAAGACGATACAAAGGTGTGTTTTGTGTGTGTGTCTGTGTATTTATGTGTGTATGAGATTTTGTTTCACATGTGACTAGGGTTGGGTACTGAAATGAGGCACGACTACGGAACCGGCATCAACATAAATGGTAGTAACTAGAGATTTTGTCTCAAATGTGACTAGGGTTGGGTACTGAAATGAGGTGCGTCTGTGGAACATGAACGTGAATGGTGGTAACCAGAGATTTTTTCTCACATTTGACTAGGGTTGAGTACTGAAATTAGGTACTATTACGGAACATCAATGTAAATGTTGGTAACCAGAGATTTTGTCTCACATGTGACTAGGGTTGGGTGCTGAAATGAGGTACTACTACATCAACGTAAATGGTGGTAACCAAACCGAATGACTTCATGGATTTCAGTGCCTCATTTTGGGGCCTATTAAATCCTCAGCTGCTTTTAATGTGCTCCCGTGTTCTAACATTACGCATCAGAAGCATCACTGCAGTAATATTTCCAGCAACGTTTCACAGTTGCTGTGTGTTGTGTAGCTTAAGCTATCGCTAGCTTACCTGCCCTGACAGAGGGTAGCCACAGTAAACAGAAATTCCAACAGCTGAACAGTCTGTAAATGTTCTGTTAATATCCTAATACCGGGATATAACATCTTTAAAAACTCATGTGAATAGGTGGCACTGGTCCAGTTTACTGATGAAACATGATGGGGGTATACTGACAACCTTGAAAGAGGAAAATGTCTGTGTACTGTTGCTTGCATTTGTCTTAGCTGTGTGCGCCTCTGTGGCAAGCTATTTTAACATAAGATAGACTATGGCAAACCATTCAGCACAAATGCTATTTCAGATATCAAAGTTATGGAAAACATTGCAGTTGTAGACATTGGTAACAAAGTGAATATTACATAGCTCAATACAATTATTATTGTAATAACATTAAATAATAATAATAATGATAATAATAAAAATAACAGTAATAGTAATAACAACTATGGGCTTTTTTCTTTCTTCAGGAATTTATTTAATTACTGTTTAGGTACTGGCGCTGTTTCAAAAGTATTGATTAAACACTGGTACCGAATAAAACCCAATCAATACCCAACTCTACCTGTGTTTCTTGTCGTGTACTTACAGTCATAGGTGAGAATCCTCACTCCAACCACACACACACAAACAAATACACACACACACCATATCTCTCTCTTTCTCTCTCTCTCTCTCTTTGTGTGTCTCTGTACATTTTTTAATAGATTTTAGTGTTACTTGAATGGGCTATGTTTTTAAAAAAGCCTCTCTCTCTCTCTTTCTTTCTTTCTTTCTCTCTCTAGCTCTCTTTTTATTTCTTGCTCTCTCTCTGAGGTGAATAATATTGGCCAGATGCTCTCTGGCAGGTGCTCGGCATGCGTTTGAGCTGAAATGGAGTCACATATGTGCCTAGTTTCCTCCGGGCTCATTAGGAATGACAGGCTAACGTGCACACAGGGGAAGGCAGGCACCCTGCTGGCAGCTCAAGGTGAATTTTAATCAGGCAATGAGACGGACGCTCCCTGGGCCCCTGCTCGCTACCACACAGCGGCATACGGAGTGGGTCACAGCAGGTCAGCAGTGTAAACGTTCTAGGTGTTTGTGATAGCGTAGACAGTTCTCTTCAGCCAAGGAGAAGTATTGAAAGAGATTGCATCTCAACAGATGGTTGTGTGAATTAATGAATCACAAATAACACGTAGATACGTTATTTTTAAATCAGTCTTTCATCGGGTAGATGGGAAATTGTAATGGTGGAGGAAGAAAGAAAGAAAGAAACACATTCCTTATGATGCAGCATTATCCTCTTTTTACTATTGCCATTAACATATAGCATAAAACTATAACTATGTATTTGTGTGTGTGTGTGTGCACGTGTGCTTTTGTGTGTTTCTGTGTTTGTGTGTGTTTCTGTGTGTGTGGTGTGTGTGTGTGTGAGTGCACGTGTGTGTGTGTGTGTGTGTGTGTGTGTGTGTGTGTGTGTGTGTGTGTGTGTGTGTGTGTGAAACAGTGAGAGTGGAACATCTAGAACCTTTAGGTTGCTGCAAGACTGACTCATCTTTGTTCTGAGCGCTGCAGATGAGGGGCACCCGTACACACATTAGACAGCAGCATCGCCACTAGCAAGGCCAACTTAGGTCCGCTACTACTCACTCAGTCTTCATAACATGCCATGCATATTTATAGACTTTAGATGCAGTGTTTATAACATGCCATGCATATTTATAGACTTTAGACGCAGTGTTTATAACATGCCATGCATATTTATAGACTTTAGATGCAGTGTTTATAACATGCCATGCATATTTATAGACTTTAGATGCAGTGTTTATAACATGCCATGCATATTTATAGACTTTAGACGCAGTGTTTATAACATGCCATGCATATTTATAGACTTTAGATGCAGTGTTTATAACATGCCATGCATATTTATAGACCTTAGATGCAGTCAGCAGCCACTTACACCACTTTCAGTAGGCTATAATATAAATTCATTCAGACCAGGCTCTATGTTGTGAGGCCCTTCTCAGACGAATCTAGATTGTTTTGTGTTGCTCATATTTGTGGATGTGGCTACATGCTACATGTGTGTGTGTGTGTGTGTGTGTGTGTGTGTGTGTGTATGTATGTTTGTGTATAAGTATTTGTGTGTGTATGTCTGTACGTGCGTGCATATGGATGTGTGTACGTGTGAGTGTAAATGTGTATGTGTGTGCATACGTGCACACTGGTGTGTGTACATTTTTGTCTGTTTAAAATTGTACTTGTCAGTGCATGAGGGTTTAACGACATAGTCAATAAATTTTTTCATGTTTTGGTGTTGTGTGGGATGGGTTGGTGATAGAGAGATAAAAGAGACAGATAAAAAGAAACAAAGGACGACAAGAAAGCCACTGAGCCCAAAAAAAGAAAAGACAAAAAGATAGAGAAAGATAGAGAGATAGATAGAGAGAGAGAGAGAAAGAGAGAGAGAGAGAAAGATGCATTGAGGGGGTGTCTCAGTTCTCGTGGGGTGGAAGTGATTTCTTGTGACATTCACACTGGGCAGGCAAGAGGGGGCACTGAACACATTTGGCAGCCACTGCAAATGATGGTCACAACACACACACACACACACACACACACCACGCTGTATGTGTGTGCTTGGTGCAGTGGCTGGCAGGTACAGTGATGGGGTGAGGTAACTTCATTTTTAATTTTTTTTTTTTTTTTGCCTACAAACTGCAAGCTCTGCACAAGTTTGTGCTAACAGCCCAACTCTCCAGGGTAGAGGAAGCAATCATGCACACACACGCGAGCACACACACACACACACACACACACACACATCTTTTTTTCACATGTGAACACACACGTACACATGCTCACAGTACATTCCCCACGCGCATTATTGCATACGTACTCCCACACACACACACACACACACACACACACACACACACACACACACACACACACACACCTGGTCCCTGTCCCTCAGCATCTGTATGGTCTCATGAGCTGTTCATCCATCATACAGACTGAAGCTCTGAGTCCCCCTGTCATTTCTTTATAATTCTCCTATCTCATGGCTTTCACTGAAATGAGAGAGAGAGAGAGACCAGTGGATGGGATGTCAGGTTTTTGTGTGAGTGTGTGTGTGTGGCAAATTGGAGAGCTTTGTGTGTGTGTGTGTTTACCTATAGGCATAGGCTACATGAGTGTGTGTGTGTGTGTGTGTGTGTGTGTGTGTGTGTGTGCACGCATGCATGCTTGTGTGTGTGCGCGCGCATTCTTATGTATGTGTGTGTGTGTGTGTGTGTGTGTTTGTATCAGGTTGGCGGATCCTCAGAGAAAGATCATCTACCTGAGGGTTAGCTGGTTGGCATGCCCTAACCAGTGGTTCTCTAACATGGAAAGCTGAAGCACTGGGTTCTTCGGTTCTTGTTCCTGTTAGTTTTTGTGGTGTTGTGATATTCACTACAGTAGTGACAACAGCTATCAAAACACTCCTCCAGTGCTTTTTTCAGTCTGGGCTTTGGACCCCACCACGCCACCCTGATTACAGGATCTATATGAGTACTCACATCCATTTACTGTGCGTATGTGGGTAAGGATGTGTACTGCATATGCCTGTATGGAAGGATGTGGATGGATGGATGGATGGATGGATGGAAGGATGAACAGATACACGAATGGATGCATGGATGGATGGAAGGATGGATGGACAAGTAGATGGATTGATTGATTGTGCTGTGTTTCCTGAACTGTATTTAATCTATGCAACAGACACACTGCAAGGGTGTCACAAGGCTACCAGTGACTCACCCTGTGTTGGAGGCTGAGTATTTGTAGTGTGTGTGTGTGTGTGTGTGTGTGTGTGTGTGTGTGTGTGTGTGTGAAAGAGACGGAGAGTCGGAGAGTGATAAAGATTTTCTACCATTGATCAACACAATGTAGAGAGTGTGTGTGTGTGTGTGTGTGTGTGTGTGCCCATGTTTCCCTCCTTCTCCGTGTGTTAGGACTGAGTGTCCCGCAGTGAAAGCTGACACAGGCATACATCACACTGATTGTGTGTATCACCGTGGAGACCGCGGACCAACAGAACACTTGGGCAGCACAGCTGGAAGAAAGGAAGAGAAATAGAGAGAGACGGAGAGAGAGAGAGAGAAAAAGATGCAGTAGAAGGATAGAGATATACATGGATTGATGGATAGAGAGAGAGATGCCAATGGATAGATGGATCGAAGGATGGACAGATAAAAGGATGGATGGATAGATGAATGAATCAATGGAGAGGTAGATGGATGGATGAACTGATTGTACTGTGTGTCCTGAACTGTATGTCTATGCAACAGACACACTGCAAAGGTGTCACAAGGCAACGACAACAGACACAAATGAGCTAATCTGCTACTTCTGGCACATTTACATTTTTAATTCCAACCTAAATGTTGATTAATGTGCATTGTGCCCTTTTAAATAAACTAAATAAATATTTTTAAAAATTAAAAAAGATAAATAGATGATTACTGCAAAGAGAGAATAAGTGACGGAGGTCCCGACAGAGAGCTGAGAGTTTCAGTAGGGGATGAGATGGGTGTGGAGATGTGGTTCTGCGACATGATGGTGAGCACACCACTGTTCAAGATGAGGAAAGGGGAAGGGAAGGATACAGTGTGAGAGAAGCGAGGAGAGATAGAACAAAGAGAGGAGGAGAAGAGGAGGAAAAGAGAGGAGTGGAGAGGAGATGACAGAGGGTCGAAGGTCATACAGGATGAGGAGGCTTTCACTGTTTCCCTACAGGAAGATTACA
>PYXC01002555.1:272500-277500 GCA_015244755.2 Tenualosa ilisha | reverse complement strand
CACACACACACAGACATACACACACACACACTAACACACCTGCACACACACACACACACACACACACACACACACACACACACACACACACACACACACACACTCCCCTCAGAACACATACAAGGGAGCATGATGTTATGAACCCGTCTACAGTCACGTACTCCCCCATGGGACAGGAAAGCTATGAAACCTCATCGGTACAAACACCTACGTGGTACGATCTAACAGGCATAAACACACACAACACAAACACCCATAAATATGCGAAGACATAACCACATTTGCACACCCCGTCAAATATGAACGCTGAAACAGTTTTTTCTCACACTTTTCAAAGCAACGATCTGCTGTAACATGAATGCCAATTTGATTATGTAGTGTGTGTGTATGTGTGTGTGCGTGTGTAATACAAAAAGGAAACAAAAGAGATCTGAAAGATTAGATCTAGCTATGATTCTGCTCTTATCTGAAATGCATTGAACTTTTAGTTTTCTGAAAGCACTGATGATACGCCACAGAATTACAGTAGCAACAAATTACAGGTAGTGTAGATTATCACTTCTATCAGCCCCAAGGTGAAATTGTAGCGTTACAGCAACAGTTTGCATAGGTTACAACAAACACATCCACATTTGAATCTTGAATCTTGATCAAAAGGACCATCCTAAATGTCAAAATGGCATTCCAAGACAAAATAATGAAATGCACTGTCACTAAGAACATGCCTTGAAGTGTATCAATTCTTAAACTATGGTCACAAGATTTGCCGAAATGCCAACCATGTTTATTTGTTTGATCAAACCAGATACGTTAATAAATATAACCACCAAGCAGTTGCTGCCCTATGGTAAGTCATACCGTATAACACTAGAGAGGGTTTGTAAATTGAATGAATTATGAATGAAAAGGAGTTTAACACAGCCAAACTAAAATTTACATCCATGTTTTAATACATGTTGATATCAGGATATGAGCCTCAACTAGAGGAGAGAAAACAGAATCTCATTCTATCAGATTTTTCTGAAAATTCTAAATATCAATTTATAGGGTAGGCCTAAATCATTCTTTGCTCATTTTTTTTTTTTTGATTGAATTTTGAAGGCTAAATAAGTCAAAGCTAGCATTATGTCCATCAGTGCATTAGACAAATCTGAGTGAGGCATACAGGTAAATTTTTACACAGTAAACAGTTTCATAAAGGAGAAATCTAGTGTGAAACCATTAATATTCCTGTTTTTGATGTTACGAGAACATTTGGTACAACATAGACCAACCAGCGAAATGGCAGCTAATGCTAACTGATGGGGCCAAAAAACTTTCTTTCAGTTTTGTTTTCCAGTGTCCCCATCAGTTGTTGCAGATTCACAAAATCGGTCTTCATTGCACCATATTCTCTCATTCTCATGCCTATCGATGGCTCTCAGCAACGTCAAACCGAATTTCTCCCTCAACTCACCCCCAAGCTTTTAGACTTGACTTGTATTGGATGAGATTATGCAGAAATTTGCTGTAATTTCAAAAATGGATTACTTATAATTGTAGGCCTACATCATCCTTATGTTGACATATGGTTTGTCATGTGTTGAGCAAAGAAATTTATTGTCCATTAAAAAAAGACTTTATCACAGCGTCGGGTGACTAGCATCATTAGAAAGCTTAGATTCTGCGGTTTAGCATGATATTAATAGAAATTCATTTTCTTGCATTCACAGGTCAATCGGGCTAGTGTTAGGGGGCAGGCGGGCTGTGGCTTTGACACTGTTAGCTCTGCACCCTCAATGTTGTTACTTTCATTTTGCTGGCAACATATAAACTAAAACAAAAACAAAAACTTGTCACCATAGGATTTGTTATCTTCCTTCCTCTTGCTTGTTCTTTTTTGTATAAGTGCTTGGGTAACCTCATTGCGCCTCATTTTTCAGCAGTTTACTGTCACTCATTACAGTCACTCATTAGTGTCACTTTCTATTTAACTCTCTGCACTCAGAGAATGTTTTATGTTTTTGCCTTTCCAGTCAGGGAATAGTCCAGTGTAGTGAGCGCTGGTGGGTGTACGTGCTCAGACTAATTGCAGAGGCCGTTGCCTCTGAGTATGCAAATTCTTTACCATTGCAGGTCAGTGCATAAGCCAATAAGCTGCATGACGTAGCAGCTTTCATGAGTATGCCACAAACATGAAGTGTGGTGTCTTACAGTAATAGCTCGGATGACGACGGATGACATTAAAAAGGGTCATGTATTTGAATGAGATGAGCTTTTTTAATTGTGTAATTTGCGGCTTCTTAAGTCATGAGTCAAATCAAGTCGGATGATCAAATCAAGCATTTCATTGTGCACTATCCACAAGGGGGCATAGACTTCACCCAGAACTTAATCCAACACACACACACTCTCAACACATACACAAAAAACACCTTTAGAAGTATGGTACAGCATATATACATTTTCTATAAATTTGTGTGCGTGTATGTGTCTGTTTGCCTGCCTCTCTGTCTGTGTGTATGTGTGAGTGTGTGTGTTTTGGGTTATGGTAACGCTCAGTACAACAAAGCTAACACTTGCAAACGTCACCAAATGTTCTTCCTGTCAAAGAGTTCCCCTTTCGTTTCCTCTTGTGTGTGTCGATGTGTGTGTGGTTGTTTGTGTGTATCTGTTTGTGTGAAGTTACTACGTGTGTCTGTGTGTGTGTGTGTGTGTGTGTGTGTGTGTTTGCATTTGTGCATGAAGTGCAAGCCAAGTTAAGAGTCCATCGTGATTAGCGTATAAAAGAGTGTACAGATGGAGGAAGAAGATGAGGAAGAGGTGATACGGTAAGAAGAGAGAGAAAGTCAGACAGACGTAGCCGACAAAAATGTGCTTGTTTTTTGTTTTGTTTTTTTATGGTGCCCCAGTTTGTGTGTAATTGTTTGTGAGACCAGATTTGTGTGTCCATGTCTATGTTTGTGTATGTGTGTGTGTGTGTGTGTGTGTGTGTGTGTGTGTGTGTTTGTAAAGAAGATGGACAGTGAAAAGTGAAAACAGTTGGGAGATCTTGCTTCATTAAGAGGGAGTGTGTGTGTGTGTATGTATGTTGTGTGTGTACCTTTGTACACTAGTTGTAGTTTTTTACATGTTTTACATGTGTTATGTTATCTGACGTGTGCATGCATGTTTGTATGTATACATTTTGGGGTTTTAGCTCGTTATTGCATGTGACTTTGTGTGTATACTTTGTTATTGTCTTATATCAGTGTGTATTGTAATCAAGTGGTTTTCACAGTCACTGCTGCACTAAACACTTTCACTTAGACATGAGCGGGGAGTGGGGGAGGGATAATACACAGGGGCGGAGCCAGAGAAGGGGTCGAGGTAGCACTGGATACCCCTGGAATCTGATTGGCCACCCCAGGTGCCCCATGACTTAAAATCGCTAATACTTATGATTGACAGTTCACTGCACATCTTTGAAAGAAGCTTTCTGAAGCTTGAGAGCAAGGAAGTGGGGACATTTACAGCAGTCAAGTCACTGACTCAGGTTCTTCAGTGAAAATATCATTATTTGTAACTTTTAAGGAGTAGCTCACTAGTTAATCAGATAAAAGATGTCAGTTCTATGCAAGATACGTGGCCATCAACTTTTATATGGATACATTAGCAAAATACAGCAACAGCTAGAGTTAAGATGCATAAGGTAATATAATGAGGTATAGCTATCAGTGTTTAAGACAACTTTAGAGACCTAGCAATTTGAAATCTATTCAGGCAGCAGTGTTGTCTGCCAGTTCAAACTGAAACGACGTGTCTGACATGCTCCAAAACAACACCCATTTTCTCTCTGATTTGCTTTTGCACTATCCGTCACACATACACATCTTGCATATCAAATAAAAGCACATAATCTGAGCGTTCACTCGCTCTACAGTTACGGTTCAGTTGCTGTAATAAACATGCCACACGATAATTAACTTTGAAATTACGTTACATATTTAAATTTTTTTAATCCCCATTCTTTGAAATATCAGGGTAAGCTATTTACTTCAGGGCTATATATAGAGTAACTAAACATTTATAGGCGTGGTTGCATTCGTTTGAAAAATGATATTTTTAAGGTCGTCTGCAGAATGAGGATGTGTGTAATTTAGAATGTGAGTAAATTGTGAATTTTATGTGAAAAGAGGGAAATGGGAGAGATATAACAATTCTTTTAAAGCAAAATTTTAAATAAGACCTGCTTCCTACACAAAAAGAGGTTTTTCCTGTGAGCCAAAATAAGAGAGCTTTTAAGCAATTGTGTGTGTGTGTGGTGTGTGTGTGTGTGTGTGTGTGTGTGTGTGTGTGTACGTGTGCATAGTTGTGATTTTGGCACCCATGCACTTATGCTGTGTCATTCAGACATGCTCAGAAAATAGTAACATGGACTACACATCTTTTGTCATATTGCGGACCCCCTAGAATAGCCTTGGCCACCCCCTGACCACCCTGTGTACAAAAGTCTAGCTCCACCACTGAACATGTGGAAACAAGTTGAAGACGAGAGAAAGACAGACAAACTGACTAACAGACTAACAGACAGTCAGTCAGATGGACAGAGCCACACTCAGACAGACAGTTATTCTGATAATGCACTCATACAGGAAGATCATCTGACATCTCAGTGTCTGTCTGTCTGAACAAAGCTGTCTCATTCTCCTTCTATTCTTCCTGTTCTGTTCATTCTCTTTCTTCACTTGTTTATGTGGATTTTTGTAGATTGTGTAATACACAGACATATTCCAGAGAGACATACCACACACACACACACATACACATACACACACACACGCACACACACACTCACTCAAACAGACTGGCACCTGTAGTACAAACCACACACACTTTCAACCCCCTTCACACACTCGTTTGCCTCTTCCTCCTCTAAATTATTCCTTTTATCTGATCATCCTAGAGGCATAGCCTGCTGCAGACCCCTGTACACACACACACACACACACACAAACACACACATACACACACTCACAATT
>PYXC01002555.1:267500-270000 GCA_015244755.2 Tenualosa ilisha | reverse complement strand
GAGTTCTAGGGTTCTACCTAATGCTTAATGTAGTTCCAGGGTTCTACCCAATGCCCAGTGTAGTTTCAGTGTGTTCAAAGCCCACTGAATTTCCAGCGTTGTTACATTAAGAGATCAAGGCCTAAATAACAATCTCAGAGAAGGTTAAAGGAACTGTCAGTGATTCTGGATGACATCATGTCCATTGATATATACAGGCAGCTTAAAGGAACTGTCAGTGATTCTGGATGACATCGTGTCCATTGATATATACAGGCAGCTTAAAGGAACTGTCAGTGATTCTGGATGACATCATGTCCATTGATATATACAGGCAGCTTAAAGGAACTGTCAGTGATTCTGGATGACATCGTGTCCCTTGATGTATAAATAAAATTCTAGCCAAACTCGAGAGCCAGCTCAACAATCCCCTCCCTCCACAAGCCCCACTTTTCCCCCAAACTCTTGTGCTCCCTCTCAGGGACTGACCTCAACAGTTTTCTTACGTTAGGGAGACAGGCTTGTTCCACTTAGTTTACTCTAGTTCACAGAGCCAGGGCTGTAAAAGCTGTTTTTCGTGTAGTGGGAACCAATAGGATGGAGAATTAGCAGATCATGAGGAAATGAAATATGAGACAAAAACTGAATAAGAACAGAAGTTAGAAATTGAATTCTGTACAATACCTTGAAAGTAGTAATCCGGTGTGAATCAATCCACAGCCCTGTTGTTCGAGGTCACTGAGTGCTGTTGGTGGGAAAAAGAATGATCAAATTTGATACAGTATAGACTGAATAGGGATCTGGTAGCCAACAATAGCTAAATGGGCCACAGACACTCACTGTTATATCATTTTCCCATGCCCCATTCATGTCATGTTAGCTGCCACTTTGCTATTCAGTCTATGTTGTATCAAATTTTATTCTTCGTTTTCCTACAGACAGCACTAGATGACCTTAAACAACAGTGTGATGGATTAAATTAGACCAGATTTCTCCTTTAATGTTCAAAGAAATGAAAGAATGATTTCTACCAAAAAGGAACTTCACAGCCTTGACTTCGCTCATGCTTTGCCATTGCAAAAATCACACCACATGACCCAAGAGTAACCAAACAAACTGACATGGCATTATCATTAAAGTTTAGAGACTGATATCTACTGTTGACTCATACAATCACATTGTAATTTATGCTGCCTTTATGGACACATACTCTCATCGTGACGTCCAACTGCATTACCAACAGTGGCTCATAGGCTATTTCACCACTGTTCATCTGTCTGTCTGTCTGTCCATCTGTCTATATATTCATCTGTTTGTCTTTCTGTCTGTCTATCTGCCTGGCTGCCTGTCTGTAAAATGTGATTGAAGTTTGTCTGTAAAAATGTTTAGATCTGGAGTTTGCATGTCAATCTACAGTAACTTTATAAAAATCAGTCATTGGACGTTAGGTAGTACCTGTATCTGTCTGTCTGTTTGTAAAATTTGATTACGAGTCAGAATTTGTTTCCCTCCGCTGACAATGGAACTTCTATGATAAGAGAGTTGACGACGGCTATGTAAATGAAGGTGTTACTGAATATTCTGCCGTAGAGGTTATGTCAAAGGTTCAAGTTTTTTCACCGTTGTCTTATTTTGCGTCTGTGTCTGGGAGTCTGCTGGGAGTGACGGAGTGCTCTTCAGCGACTCCTTAAGTGGAACAGACTGGGCCGAGCTCAGAAACACCAGAGCCAATCTCAAAATATCCCTGAGCTGCTGCCGCTGCCATTTTTAAGCCATTGGCACAGTTATGAGCAGTGAGAGAAAGAGAGAGCAGCCCTACCACAACTCACACACACTCACTTACAACCTCACAGCTGCATGTGGGTCTTATATGTGTATGTGTGTGTGTGTGTGTGAGAGTGTGTGTGTGTGTGTGCGTGTGTATGTGTATGTGTGTGCATGTGTGTGTAGGGCTGGGAGGGTGATGGAGGGTGTTCAGGCGTAGGAACTGAGAGGATATATTATATATTTCAGTGTGTGTGTTTGGCTTAGTAACAGAGGAGAGTGTGTGTGTGTGTGTGTGTGTGAGAGAGAGTTTAGAAACGGAGAGGGTAATGTGCGTGTGTGTGTGCGTGTCTTTCTCATGTTCTGAAGCGAAGGGAATAGTGAGTGTGGGGGGAGAAATGTGAGTGTGTGTGTGTGTGTTTGCGTGTGTTTGCATTTGTATATACATGTACACATCTACTGTACATATCTGTGTGGTATTAAATCACTTGTGTGCATTGTACATGCATGCCTTTGCAGACAGCATTCAAACAAACCCAAGGGGACATTGTGTGTGTTTGAACCTAACACAGTCTCTCTCTCTCTCTCTCTCTCTATCGCTATCTCTCTGTCTGTATGTATGTATATGTGTGTGTGTGTCAGGCAAAAACCCAGAGGATGTTGTCCGCAGATACACAGAGAAGATCAAATCTGCTCCTGATGAGGTGAGACATTCCTGTGTTATTTACAGACACCAACGCTAATGTTAATTCATGCA
>PYXC01002555.1:257500-262500 GCA_015244755.2 Tenualosa ilisha | reverse complement strand
GTATTGTCTGTTTGTCCAAACCTTGATGCTCCTCCTCCCCCTCCCCCTCCCTCAGGATGAGTTTGACCTTGGAGGGGGTCAAGAAGAGCTGAGAGAACAATGCTTTGACCTTTAACCCCATGCTGATTAGTCTGGGTTGCCAGGAGACTTCTGAGCACCAGACACACACATGCACACACACACACACACGCTTACATAACCAAATGCACACAGGCATGAAGAGAATAAAATCATAAGAGGGTAACCGTCTGAGAAGCCTGTGATCAAAGATGTCTCAACACACAGTTTTACACACAGTTCCAGTTTGAATTGTTTGCCAATCACTCCTTCATTACTGGTGACCTCCTTAGAGTGATCCGCTTTCCAGTCTGCAATGGCCTGGAAAAAGATGAGCTGTATGTTTGTGGTTTTAAAGGAAATGCTCAGAAGATGTCTGTTAAGGAAATGTGTAGAAGACGTTAATATGTTAGAAAGACAAGAAACGTGGATGTGGACTGAAGAGCCCCTTAACTTTTTTCAATTCTAGCCTTTAGTTGTGTGATGCAGCTGCGTTTATTTGACTGGAGTTGGGGTGGCATAGGGTTGGTTAAAAAGAGATGATCTCTGCCAGTGCTATGGCATATGGCATCCACTGTTTTTACATGCGTTTGATAAAAAATATATATCTCATGTAAGTGAAAGTGTGGTTTTTGATGCTGGCACACATGCAGCATATATGTAAGGTATTTGTTGTATTTTAAGAGGTTGTAGGGACTGGAAGGGTTTTTGAATTTAAAAAAAAAAAAGAAGTAGTTGGAGTAAGTGAATCAGGTGGTTCTCTCCAAGTATTTGTGCTTGTGGAGAGGTTGTCTGCTTAAGAATGGAGGTGGTCTCTGCTTTTCTCCTCATTCAGTCTTTTTTCAGATTCTCTCAGTCTGAATTGTCGTAAGGCACAAATGCTGGATGATTGGACAGGTGTGACACATACGATGTTAAAGCTTTAATGTTGGCGTCAAAACTGTGGCAATTCTCCATAGGCATGGTTTCCTTGGAGCTGTGGAAAGACGTAGAAATATAGGAAGATTTTTGCAACAATATTTGGATCCTCCTTTTTCCTTCCTCTTGCAGTCTGTCTCTTCTGCTTCTCTCTTTCCTGGGTTTGTAAACACTGAGCACTGAGGGTATGCTTTAACTAGGCTTAGTTTTACCATTTAATATCAGTTATTTTCTTCGGTGTGACTTATTTCTTCACGCTTGTCATTCATACATCCATGCTCCTCAATTCATGCCAAAACACGCACACACACGCACAACCACACACAAGCAAATCCAGTTTAACATACCCAAAAGACCTGCTGTAGCTGCAGCTTGCTGTAAGGTGCAGCATGTTCATTTGTTGCGAACTAAAAATCTATCATTTGGGCCATGCTGTAGGTCAAGCAATAGCTGCACTGTTTTCGAGCTATTTTTAATACCACCCATAAACCTTTTGTTATTGGCTTCTCATGTGTAGCAGTGCCATAATGCCAAAACACGACCCAGCCAACACATGCATTGCACTGGTACCAATTACCATCATGACTGAAGCCCAGAATTCCAAAAGTTTATGTTTATCTGTATGTGTATGTTTATATGTTCATGTTTATGTTTTACATTTTACATAATCTTACATATCTTGGAGATGAGACTGATGTGAGCAGAAACCATAACCATAACCAGGACGTTATCTGTTGGTGTGATATTCCCATGGGTGTTACTGTAACTGAATGCATTCATGAACATGCATACACCCTATTCTCCCTTCGGCCACCTGCCTGTCTGTCTCTCTCCTGGTCTCTGTCCATCTGCCCAAGCTCTCCAACCCTCTGATGCTCATCCCTCTGTATCTGCCCCATCTCTGCATTTTTGTTCACATCTCTCTCTCTCTATTTCTCTACCTCTTTTTTGTTTCTGTCTTTCTTTCCCTTCTTACTCTCTTGCATTTTTTCTTTTTCTACATTTTTCTCTCTGTATTTATCTTCACTTCTCTCTACTTCTCTCTCTCCCTCTTTACCTCTCTCTCTTGCCCCCCCCCCCCCCCCTCCTCTCTCTTCTCCTTCATTTTGCTATCTATCCCTCCATCTACCTCCCACCAATCCCTCTCTGCCTCTCTTTCTCTGTGTCTCTCTTGCTGTGGAACAGTGCAGCCCCCTCCTCCCCGATCAGTTGAGGGGGGGTCAGGGGAAGTTGCTTCCTGGGGGCGAGTCCATAAATCAGCTCTCTGAGTGTGCCACCGCTGCTGCCGCTCCCAAGGTGAAACTCGTTTGTTTGGACTTGTTTGCATGGAAGAGACTCTGGCCCACAATGACAGCTCAGAGCTCAATAGTTACAAACATGGAGGAGGGAAAAGGGGAAGAGTGTGTGTGTGTGTGTGTGAGGGATAGAGAGAGAAAGAGAGAGAATGTGGGTGTGTGTATGTCTCTCCCTGTTTGTGCACGTGTGCATGTGTGTGTGTATGCATGGGTGTGTGAGTGTGTGTGTTTAGATTCCTCCTCTCATTGTGTCTAATAGTGTTGAGTTGTTTAGCTGGGGGGAGAGTTGTGCCTAAGGAAGGGACTGTTTCCACTCTCATTGTGTGGTGGCTTCAGAGAAGAGCTCTTTTAAAAATGCTGTTCTGAACATATTTCAGCCTCGATCCCAGTCTTCCACGACGCAAACATTGCAGAGCTTCCCTCTTACAATCCGCTGATTTTACGCGAGATTGTCTTGAAATGTACTATCTACAGTATCAGCTTTTTTTTATTATTTAAACATTTGTAAAGTGTCTTGTATTGCTTCAATATACAGATCTATATACAAATATATATTACATATACATATATAAAGACATATATATACGCATACATTAACAAGTGTGATTTAACTTTGAAAACTGTTTGAATGACAAAGTGTAAGCGTAATTTATTTTTTATACTTCCTTGTAAGACAATTGTGACCATACACACAGACACACTTACACACAGAGACCCAAACACACACACATACACACACACACACACACACACACACATAAATAAACACACAACAACAAAACAAAAACATAGACCCATTTATAAATAATGACGCAAACCAATAACACTCTCCTATGCACATGTCAATATGATTAAAAAAAAAAAAAAAACTTTTATTACTTTTAATCTGGTAATATAAAAGATTAAAAAATTGTAATTGCCAGCCAAATGTCAGGGACTGTTGAAATACATATGTATGTCATGTGAATGATTGTCTCCTATATTACACATTGTAGTCTTAGTGTTGGCTGATGTCTACTTGTCTGTAGAAGCTGCATAGTTTATTTTTGAACCAAGGAGGTCAAGGATGGAATTATGAAGGTGTCCACCTCATTGTGACATCAAACTAGGCGAGCCAATGGGAATGGGTAAATGGAATGACAGGGCAACACCCCTGGATTATTAGAGAGAAAAAGAGGCACAGATCTTTCCAGAATATCAGGAAATCCCTTAACACTGGCAGCAGCATTGTTCTAAGCTCTCGCTCCTTGTGTCCAAAAATAAATTAATTAAATATGGATGGCAATGCTATGAACAGAATACTTGTGTTTAAATATCAGTCAACTATTTTTAGCCAGACTTGGAGTGCATAGAGTCATGTTATGAATGGCCAGCGTACATACAGTTGTAAGCAAACTGCTAGCCTACAACTAAAAAATAAATAATTAAAAAATTACAATTTCATGACTTTTCAGAAGAAATGTAAAGCGAGCACGGGATGATGTGGTTTCCAGGAGACCAGTTGAGACTCAGCTGGACATGACGTTTTTGGAAAATGGACATGGCCTGCTGCCTGGTCCGACCAATCAGGGCTGAGTTTTTTGCTTACAAACTTCTTTATTGATCAGGGATGTTCATTAATATAGGTGTGTTTGTGTGTTTGACGCAAGCAAGAGACATTGACAGACTTGGACTTTGGTCTGTCTTTTGGTGTGAGTGTGTGTCTGTGTGTGTGTGTGAGAGAGAGTTTCTCTCCTTAATTGCATTAAAAACTAACTCAGTTGTGAGTTAGATATGTCTAGGTTTGCATTTCCCCTCATACCTTTAACATGGAGCCCAATTCTCTCTGGCACTGTTTAGACAGGTCCACCCTTTAAGTGCATGAATCTATGTAAAGATATGGAAGCACCTGCTCGGGGTGAAGTCTGTGTGACTTTGTGATTTGTCTTGATGGATTGGTGGGAGTTTGTTGTGTTTGTTTTTCATGAAGGACACAGACACAGGAGTATAGACGCAGGTACTGCGGCCTAGATCACCACTGATCAACTAATGATCATGCTCGGGAGCGCGTTGACAAGCGCGTTCAGCATTAGGTGAGTAGGTACCAGTGCCAATTTGGCTTGAAGGTAGAGTAGGTTTGGTTCCTTGTGTCTGTGATTTTAAAGTAAGCCTCTTTTCCAAAAGCCTTGTCATATTGTGAGGCCTTGCTTAAATGGAAATACCCACAATCCTTTGCTTCAGTCCTGAATACTGAAGATTCATGGAGAGGGATGATGTAGTGTAGCCAATGCCTGGAGATATTTGATTCCCATGGCTTTATTTTTCTAGGATCGTTTCCTTTTGATACCCCTTTCAATGAATGTTTTGATCACGAGAGGAAAGCAACGACTTGCTGTTTTTCCTCTCTTTTTTGCTGTTCCCCCCCCCCTTTACTCCTCTTGTTCCGTCTGTTTCACTTGGTTAAATTCGGTCATGTCCTTATTCACCATAGGCAGACGCCATCCATCTTGGTTCCCCTCTCTTGTGATGTCAGTTTGGGATGTCACAGAACACCCCACGCTTGTTTTCTCTCTGTCATAGAGAAAATTAGCCAATCACACGGCAAGAAGCAGTTGTGTTGCGTCAGTGGCTGATCAAGGTTGAGGAGAGGGTGGACTTCTTTTCTTTAAAGGTGTATAAAAAGCAATGGCAACAATATCTTGCTACAATTAAGAATCATTGTTGGATGAGACAATATTCAAAGGGCTTATT
>PYXC01002555.1:252500-255000 GCA_015244755.2 Tenualosa ilisha | reverse complement strand
ACAGGCATAGACACACAGACACAGACACAGACAGACACATACACACATTCACACACACACACGCTTGCATGCAAAGGCTGAATGAGAACTGTCAGGGCTTCAGGATCCTCTACATGATAGAACCAGAGAGTTTTTCGCAAAATATTCGGTGGTTTTATGAGATGGCTTGCTTGAGCTTTGAGGGGCTTATGTGTCTTTGTCAGAAAACGTCTTTGTTTTGTTAGCCTAGCACCCGTGAAAAAACATCCCTTTTCTAGAACAGCAGACTCACCCCCTCTTCCCCTGAGAATACTAGTCATCATCAAAAATGTCCCCCAGGGAAACAGGCCCATTAGGATAACCTGATACCCATTTGGAATTAAAGGCTTGCATATAGACATGTTATCTTTAAAGCACTGCACTGATTCCACTCAAGGACTTTCTCTCCTGACAGACGAGTGTCAGTGAGGCCAGACACACACTTTGATTACACATGCCCTTTCCAAACAACTCCCGCACCACAGATAAGGTGGCACACTACTGCCTCTTTATGCCAGGTGTGGCTGTTGATTTACAAGACTATTATTCTAAGTATTCACAAGCGATACAAGCAGGCCTATAAGGAGCTTTCTCCATTGCAGTAAAATTACAACATTTGTCTTAATTTATTTATTTAACTCTGTGGCTGTGAGACTGTAACTGAACACTAACACAAAGTGTGTGTCATAGTGAAATATATCACATTAGAATGAGTAAAGAAAAAATATATATTATCCGTATACATCATGGTCAGCTTCGCAATTAACAAATTCTTCTTTTTGACCAGATTGACTTTTTTTTCTCATTTAACTTAATTTAAGTGTTTTTTTTGGTCACATTCATAATTCTAATAACATTTTTATGATATACTGTAAAGGATTACAGGAGGATTTGCTAAATTTAGCTGTAGTGGTAGCATCAAAATGGCTCTTTTGCTAATGGTGGAATTGCCCCCTATAGAATGAATGCTGAATTAGCATGGGTGGACATCTAAACATGAAAAATACAAAAAAAATAAAAAACATTCAAGACTATTTAAACAAAGTTGAACTGCCCTTACAGAACGTGATGTGAACTTGACAGAATCAGGGTGGAAGGCTTTGTGCTTGCTCAGCCATAGGCGTATATTCGTCCACAACATCCTGCTTTTGAAGGACCTTGTGTTCAAATCTCTCTAACTTTTTGACACTGACAGATTAGTGTTGACAATCCTGTTTTGTGTGACTGAACAATTTGGCTGTGGGCACAAAGAAAGAAAGAAAGAAAAAAAAGAAGAGGTCAGTTTTGCATTACATGCCAATCAGATAACTGATAACAGCAAAACAGGCCCCATATGGACTCAAAGGTCAGTGGCAGAAAAAACCATGGCACATCATGGACACACACACACACACACACACACACAGAGGGGGAGGGGGGCTTAGAATGATTTTACATTTTACAAAATTTTGTCTAGAGCTTAATTAAAAAAAGATCTGTTGACCTTTTAGACATAATGGTTCACATCTTTATATGTTAAGTTAGGACATCTCATAGGTGTAAGTGATGGTACCACTATTTAGTCCACATGTGACTGTGTGAGTCCCTGTCTTTACTGTGGAATAGCACTTCCCCAGTAGATCACCATGGATCAGGTCCTTATCCCACACTTCCACATGAATATCATTGCCTTGTTTAGCACTGGGGAAGTTAAATTCAGCCTTCCACACTGGACTAAAAACGTCCCTCTTGAAGTCCGTCATGCCCCCAAAGGCATTGCCGTACCACACCTTGACATAAGGGTCAGGAGGGCTGAATTGGTCTCCAAACAGATCCTGGCCCTTGAATCCCCAGATGTGAAGTCCTGCATGCACAGGTGACAGGTGGCACACTGCTAGGGTGCAGATGAGTGGCAGGAAACAGGAAGTGAAGGAACAGGAAGCCATAGCTGTGGCCAGCAGGACAGAGATGGATGTCAGTAAACAGAGGGAAAACAAAGAAACAAAGTAATTAAAAAAGATGACATTTAACAATGTTTGTATCAGACATTTTTGGATGACCAAAATCATCTTTATCTTGGAAAGTGGAAATGAAAATGCACACAATGATAACTTGATATCTTTCAATTTTTGGCTTCTATAGAAACTCTAAATATTGGGACAACAGTCTCTTGTTGATGCTTGGCTGAATTTCAAATCAGAGTTTTTGCACTTTTTAAAATTTTTAGTGGCCTTTTTAGAACTTATTGTTTGAAAAATAATGATCATATCCTTTGTACTGCTGTATTTACAAAAGGATTGTCTACAGTATTTAAGTTTTCCACTTTAGGGTTAATAAGACAAAAAAGATCCTCAATTTTTGTATATTGGTTAGCTTGTATTCAAAAAATTGAACGCAATGTAAAAATGCATGAAGTAACAGCATACAGTGTGAAAGGGAAACACAACAAATCGGTGGTATGAACACAGGATATCAACCATAATGAGAGATCAGCAACACTTTC
>PYXC01002555.1:237500-247500 GCA_015244755.2 Tenualosa ilisha | reverse complement strand
CAGATCCTTATCCCACACTTCAATGTGAATGTTGTCCCCTGGTTTTGAATTAGGGAAATTAAACTCAGTCTTGAATACCGGATTAGCAACGTCCCTCAAAAACTCCGTCATGCCCCCAAAGGCATTGCCGTACCACACCTTGACATAAGGGTCAGGGGGGTTGCCCGGGTCTCCAACAAGTCTTTCACCCCGAATCCCCCAGATGCGGAGCCCAGCATGAACAGGTGACAGGTGACACGCAGTCAGGGTGCAGACCAGCAGCAGGAAACGGGAAGTGAAGAAACAGGAAGCCATGACCAAGCTGTGCACAGAGGGACAGAGGTTCAATGATGTCACTGAACAGAGTAAAATGAAACAGAAAAAGCTGTATTGAGATAAACTCTCGCATACTACTAAGGCAGAGAAGAGGCAGAGTTGGTGAACATTTTTAAATCTACATCTGCTACCAAACTGTCATGGCTGAAAGCTGTACAATCCAACTTAACAATACTTACACTAAACTTACAGCCATTATATTCCTACAGGCATTCGAGGTTCCCAAGGCAAGGCAATGAAGGATGTGAGGCTTACCTTTATTTGATACAGTCCTTCTTCTACTGTCACTGCCCTGCTGATCTCCTTTATATCTGTACGAAATCCATTATGAAGAAACAGACCTGGACATGGCTACCAATAAGCATTGCCAATACAAACAAACAGGTCTTCAAAGGGGTGAAACACAAGGTGTTGTATACTTTATTCCCAACTCTTTACTCCCAACCCTTTACTCCCGTTAAGGGTTAAAGTTCAGATATTCAAAGGCTTGATTGTCTTGGCTTTGAGACCCATGGGTTCTTGGGTTAAATAACTTAAAAGAGAAAATACTATACATAAATAAATAAATAAATAAATAAATAGTTTTAAGTGTTACTGTTTAACTCTGAAGAACACACTGTGCATCAAAACAATTTTAGTAAAATTTACTTGACGGATGAGTGCATAACACATTCATAATGGTTGTCATAAGCATGACTCAGCATTCGTACCCAGCCTTTCATAAATGTGGATGACAGAATGGCAATAACTTATCAAAATGTAAGTCCAACGGTCTCAAAGCAGCATTGTCGTTTTTGTTAAATAATTAATGATTTTTATGAATGTGATCATCTCACTTTACCAAGAGTATGCTATGCATTGAACATTTGTTACTCTTCATTATTTGGCATGAGCAAATGGCCATATAAAAGGACTACTATCAAACTGATATACCACAGTTCCAACCACACTTCGTTCTATATCGCTGCACCGTAGGAAAGTCTATGGTGGCTGCGCTTGTGCGTTACTTGGCAACCATTCAGCTAGAGGAAATATATTTCTTAGCGGAAGCATTGTTAGCTATGAATAATTCACTACATTCTTCGTTGTTGTGTCTTCCTGTAATGAAACCATGCCAGGTTAATGTGGAAACCACTTTCGAAAAGCAATAACCCACTCGAGTCTGTGAGTTATGCTTGTTTTACCACGACTAAGGGGGTTAATGTGGTAACCGTTTTAGAAAAGCAATAACCCATCTATTATCATTGCTTACGTATACCATGGCTCAAACGGTGATACAGATATGGCCGGAAATGATGTCCAAATCTCATATTTGTAAGCTTTTATTTGCAACAAGGCCAAACAACTTACTAATATTTCAGATATTTTTAAAATTTTGCAAATGAAAACTTTTAGTTTTTCATTTAGTTCTATAACTGTAGCAGCAAGAATCCGCAAGACGACCTTAGCCATACCCCCTCTAGTGCTAACTGGCCCAGGCTGCTCATGGCCTTTCATGGCTTACTGCTACTTCCTTCAACTGCTTGACTTTTTATGTTTGCTTTGTGTTGATTGTATGTCATGTTGGTGGCATCTTTGATGATTTTTGTCAGTTTTTCTGGCCTCTCTGATAGGAAGTTGCACCAGGATGTGATGTTAAATGTGAGGACTGATTCAAGTGACTTGTATACTGTTGTAAGAATGTCATTATGTACTGTCGTTACGTACTGTCATTAAAACTAAAAATCTTTATAAGAAAGCGTTTCAAAGCACTTTTCATTTTACATATTAGTGTTAAGTTCTAATTGAACAAGTGTATATCATTTTGATTGTTATATTATTATTTGTCCTTAATTACATTGTATAACCTGTAGGTCTACTGCTTTATGAACTTACGTCTTAAACTGTATGCATTTCATGTACTTTGATATAGTGGTGCTTGATCTCTGTTTCCAGACATTTACAGCTTTTCATTTTCATATTTGTCTCAGTACCATGTTCACCTTTTCAAAACTAACACTTTTCCAGCAACAGTAGACTCTGTGAGAGAGTCAAACTGTGGACATTTTTTGTTCTTGGCTTTCTTTTGAAATGTATGCTCATTCTCCCAAATGTCATGAACACTTCTCTGAATCAATGCTCCTTTTACATGTAATGCAACGGTAATGAATGCACAATGTCAAAATGATGTCAGGCTACATTATATGAAATTTCCTTGCTGCAAGTTGTGTGTGTCTGACTTAAAGCAACACTATGCAACAACTTGCTACCATTTGAGATATGCCTTCTAATCAGACAATCTGTTTGGTATCATCTTCACATTTATTTGAATGGCATATAGCCATATGAAGGATGAATAAAAGTGTTACTCCCCAGCCATCTAGGATATGCACTGTGAAGTCCTGGGTTCCCGATAGGAAACAAACAAAATGAAAGAAAACCATTACAGCATGATATTGCTGGCTGTATCCCCATCAAACATCAACTAACATCTAGCAGTGCCAGTAGGGCTGTAGGGAAGAGTGAGGAAGGTTTTGTGTGCCTTTTAGGTAGCTAGTCTAGTCTAGTTTACACCAAAACGCCTTACTGTTGCTTTCAAAATAGAGTTTCACTCTCTGCATTATTTTTTGCACAAACAGTAATACACACAGAGAGAGAGAGAGAGAGAGAGAGAGAGAGAGAAAGAGAGAGAGAATTTTCATGTAATATTTTACAATGATGCAATAGAGAGAGAGAGACAGACAGAGAGAGAGAGAGAGAGAATTTATTCTGTCTCACTTAGACAGCAAGGACAGACAGCAGCTCTTGCTGCCAAATATGTAACCGAATGCCATGAAGTAAGGGACAGTGGGTAGACACCACCAACACACATGTACACCAATCCACACCTTTTCAGAACACACCACACCCACACACTGACACATCATCATTCATACACACAGACCCCATGCATGCACAAACACACACACAAACACACACACACGTACGCACACGCTCACATACACACACACACACACATACAGCATACATGTATGTTCATCATAATGTATTGTTTGGATGTTATGCTTTGGCAATGCAATGAACTATTTGTTGTGCCAAGAAAACTCACTTTAATTGAATTGAATTTACATGTAATATTTAGCAGTGATGCAGTAGTATAAGGTAAGGTAACTGTGCCTATTGTGTTGCATTGCTTCAGTAGATTATTGAACTGCATTCATTGTCAGTGTTTGGGTACATGTTTTGCTTTGTGTGAAACTAGAGAGAATACAATAGTCTTATAAATTATTCAGAGTGACCTTGGATTGGTTTTTCCCCAGTGAGTGCTGTTGTGTGTCTGTGTTGTGTCTGTATGTGTGCCCTGCTTTTAAACAGACATCTAAAAGGCTATTCTTCTCTATTTCACATACTGATTGTGGGCTTACGACTCAGGCTACACATCTCAGTACAGAACACTTTTTATTTTCTGTCAAAACCTTACAAGTATTAAATCCGTCAAGGCATTTACTGTACAATACAGATAAAAATGCACCAAAAACAGTACTAGCATTTGGCAAAACAAGCAGTTTGGCAATTTTCTTCCATCTCCAAGTTAGTCACCATATCAGAACAATCTATAGCCTTTCTACCACACATCTTCTACTAAGTTAACACAATGTAGTAATTCCCCTGTTTGTGTTGGGAACTGATTTGGAGGGTCATACCCCTGTGGTCCATTTCCCCAAACTATAGTTGCTAACAGTATGTACTTTTGCACCTTTTTCGGTTGCAATGTAATTGCCCATTGGCAACCAGCTAAGTTGCTAACTGGTTAGCCACTATGGTTTTGGTACACGCACCCCTAGTCAGTATAAAAGAGTAATTGATTAATGCCAGAGGTGCATTCAAATTAAAAAGAGCACATTCCCAGAGAATGTGTTACTTTCGAATTGTTCAGAGTAACATTTCATCTCATTGTAAAACCTCTGACCAGCACACTGCATATTCCTGTGATTTGTTCATAGAGAAATACCTCTCAAGATTGTCTGTGAGTGTTCAGTGTTCGTAGAAAACTGTTTGTTTGCAACTGTTTGCAAACATTCATACAGTAAACGCCCGTTGATTTTGCAAATTTGAACACACCTCGGGCATTGTGAAGGTGTGTTGACAAAGACTCAGTCCTGCCAATCATGAATCTGTAAATGAATTTGAGATCATTATGTCAGGGTAATAACTACATTTTGCTGTGTGAAATGAGTGTACATGTGTCCATCTGTTGCCTACAGAAGCTGAATCCACACAGACGATAAAGGTCTCCTTTTGAATTAGTAACCTGGATACAGTAACCTGGATACACCCAAGGAAAAGGTATAAATATAGCACACATACCGGGAATGTTGTCATGCTGACACCAAGGCCACAGTTTTCCATTTTACTGATATTTGAATTCTACGTTCCATGCGACATCACAACCAAATGTACCTGCTTCAACACTGTAGAATCTATGTAAAACATGGTTTGATGTTCTGCCAGTCTACAACAAGTGCATTTATTTTTTTTGTTTATAAAAATACAGACTTTATAAACATTTTCAGATTTAAAAAACAAACAAAAAACATGTTCTCTCATTTGGAAGAAAACAACACATTCAAAAAAAAAAAACTTTAGCCTTTAAAGAACAAAAGAAACAAATAAAAGACATCAAAATCACATCTGCAATACGGAGAGGCATCCTTACTCCTGGCACCATCAATAGAAAACCAGTGCTCAGAAAGTAAACATGTCCACTAACAAAAAGCAGGCCATTCTGATGTCTCATGTGCAGGCCTATGTCTAAATGTGTTTGCGTGATCAGTGTGTGTGTGTGTGTGTGTGTGTGTGTGTGTGTGTGTGTGCGCTTAGATGTCATTGTCACGGCTCATGCTCTTCTAAAGCACTCTGCACATGGATGCAAACATGAGTGCCTCAATACTTATTGTCACTTGCCCATGTACATTGGCAGAGCAATTATCTACTGACAAGCATTTGGTAAATAATATATTTTATCGAGTGGAGTCAAATTGTAATCTACACCACAGCACTGAAAGGGTATGACTGTAGTATGCAGGGCTGTATTAATGGAATCATAGAATGTGAAAAGCGGTGTGTGCCGCACTCATGCTGGCATTGGTGTGCAGAGGTCATCAGTAGCTTTTTTTTTTTTTCTTTAAGTAAAATCATTACAAGTGCTCAATGTCACCATGGTAACAAAACCATTACAAACGCTCAGTGTCACCATGACGACGATGCTCAAAGGACACTAAAGCTACCAGCGTTAGCACTTAGCTGCAAAACTTCAAAAACACATACACATTTAAAAAACATCTGTGGCATATTTTTTTTTATCTAGAAACATCAAAAATTGTTGCTGCTGCAACAACAAAATGTCCACACTGATTGCATAATATCAGTTCCAGTCAGTGTGATAAGAGCTTTTTTTAAGAGATGTGGTAAATGGGGCATTTTTCTCTGTCCAAATAGGCTTTGGCAGCTGGATTTCCCCTCCACAAAGCCAGGCAGTCCAAAGTCTTTTAGCCCCTATCTCTCATAACAGGAAACCAACTACCCAATGTCAATCAACACCCATGCAATGAATGTGAGTGTGTATGTGTGTTTGTGTGTGTGTGTGTGTGTGTGTGTGTGTGAGTGTATGTGTGTGTGAGAGAGTGTGTGTGCTGAGTACTGTTGAGCGTGCAACAGTAGGCCCTGCTCTTCTCTGTTCTTCTGTGTGTGTGCTTGTGTGTAGGCTGCAGCAGTAGGACGTGTGTCTCCATCGGCACAGACTACACAGAACCACACGCTTCACCAGAAACATTACCTTGAACCTCAGGTCAAGCCTCACCAGCCATCTGTGCTCTTGATTAAACAGTATAGAATAAGGGCCTAAGGCTTGAGTGTGGGCAAACTGCACTTGCATGTAGTGCTAGAAAGGTCCAGAAAGTTTAATAAGGACCAGAGATGTACAAATGGCTAAAAGTATGTGATCACTTGACTTGTGCACTTCCTAAACCATGGACATTGATATCATTCTGAAATAAGGGTGTCAGGCTTTGTGTTGATGCTTATGATGGCAAAATTGATGTTTGTGCAGTTGGAATGAATATTGTGCTCCCACACAATCCTTCCCTGAACGCAGCCAGACTCAAAGCGGTAACTCACAGCTCTAAGGACCTAGAGTCAAGAGCGTTAGCAAGTGAGCTAACACCCTTAGGGGCTATAGTTTCACTGATTAGCATGATTATTAAAGGAGAAATCTAATGTGAACCAATCTATTGCCCTGTTGTTTGAGGTCACCAAGTGCTGTCAGTAGGAAAAAGAATGAGAAGTCACTGGACTGATTCACACCAGATTTCTCTTTTAAGGCATTATGGGGGAGTTATGGGGAGTTATTACAATACATACAGCACAGCTATTGATCTGCCGGTTGCCATTACACTGAGTGAATGTCACAACGACCATTTTTAGCACAACTGTTAGCATTGCAGATTTCCATCAATCAATCTGGGTCTGGACCCTGGCCAGTGCAGAACTTCCTTTGTGGCTTTGTAAGTTGCCTTGACAAAAGTGTCTGCTAAATCCCCGAATTTTATCGTAATGACTGTTCAGGGCTCATTATCAGCATAACTTATGGGGGTTTTAAATATGAGTAAACTAACTGACAGTAGAGTTGTGTATGGAGTTGTGACTGCTATACTTTTAAATCTGTGCAGGGTAGAACTAAATAGGGTGTTGCAGGGTGTTTGTGAGTGATAAATTAAACTACATACAAGTTGATTTAAGGTTGTGACTTGTAGTAGTATGTGTGTGGATATTAGCGAGATGCATGTTTAGAGCAGAATGGAGTATGAGAGTTGTAGTTGTTGAGATTGAAATGACTAAGATATAGGGTCTGAAACACACTGCCTGTGTCACGTGTGTGGGGCTGATTATTCATTTTCATTTTGGTGTTGTTGAGCAGACATGCTGTCTCCATCATTCACATCTCTAAGGATCAGCTTAAACTGCACTAGAACCGCCACCCAGCTACAGCAGAAGAGATGTCTATTTTGGCTGCTTGACACAGACAGCTCCATGCAGAGATACATTGAAAAGAGCCAATCGACAGTCATAAAATGGAGTCTACAAGTGCATCAGAACGTTTTGGTAACAATTTGTGGGATCCCTGGTCTTCATTTCAGCTCATTAACGTTAACTGATGTTGTTTGTTGAGGATTTGCAACCATTATTTAAAAGACGTCCTGTGTAAAAAGCTAATAGCAACTCTGGAACAGCACTGCTTGAGAGGCATTGGCAGCATGAAAACACATGAAATGCAGCCAGTCCGCAGACATAACAGAGGCAGTGTGTGCTAGTCGCAAGTAAAGAAGTTGTAGTATAGGCCAGGGTCTCCCCTTCTCACCTAAGGCCTAAGTCCTGAACGCTTGGTGACATCAGTGGTATGAATCAGCTTTGTAATTGCCCTGTTCATGTCACTTATGTCTTTGAGGGTTCAAGGCATAGGATTATGGGGAACACAAACCATGGTGTGTGTGTGTGTGTGTGTGTGTGTGTGTGTGTGTGTAGAGTGAAGTCTACGAGGGTAGAATGAGGGAGCTGGCTGCCTCCTCTATCTCCCGCCGCTGGTAGGTGGAATGAGCATGGTCCAGATCCATGACAACATCCAGCAGACGGGTAGCCACTGTTCTGCCTCGCTCTGACACCTGCGCTGCCCTCTTCAGGACATCTGTAGAAGGACAACAAATAGTCAGCTCGATGTCATCGCTGCATTTCTGTATCAACACTACAGTGACATGTGGGAAACATTTAGTGTAGCTACATGGAGTTTTCTAGACAGCGATGTTGCTTAGATGGATGTTACTGAAAGTGTCTACTTAAGGATGACATGAGCCTGTTATAAACATGACGCACACTTATCCTAAGCATCAATGACACTTCATTCATGTTTATGACCGTTGTCATAAATCCCAAAGTCTGCATTTCAAAAACCGAATGACACTTAATGACAACAGTCATAAACATGAATTAAGTGTCATTAATGGTTTTGATACATGTCATGTCATGTTTATAACAGGCTCATGTCCCCCTTATGTAGACCGCTTCAAATAAAGTGCTACTGACAAGTAAAATGAATTTGCATGGCTGAGCTGAGCTTGTGGATGAGTCAATAGCTATATATTTGTGCGAATGTGTGTGTGTGTGGTGTGTGTGTGCGAATGTGTGTGTGTGTGTGTGTGTGTGAGAGACTAACACAACTGTAATAACAAACCTAAAGACAACAGAAACCAGAGTGCACATAATCAGTGATCTCACATGGCTGGTAAAGCGATGGTCATCACCACTTGTCACTTTAGTTTGCATTTATTAAGTGAGCAGGACACGCAGGGTGGATGCCGATAACATTAGTGTGATGAGTGAGTGTGTGTGAGTGAGTGAGTGAGTGAGTGTGTGTGTGTGTGTGTGTGTGTGTGTGTGTGTGTGTTTATGTGAGTGTGTGTGTATGCATGCAAGTGTGCGTGTGTGTGTGCATGTGGTGAATGAATGTGTGCATGTGTGTGTATGTGATGAATGAGTGTGTGTGTGTGTGTGTGTGTGTGTGTGAGTGTGTGTGTGTGTGTGATGAGTGAGTGCATTCCTGTCCCACCTGAGGACTGGCCAGAGCTCACAGGTTTTTCCTCCTCTGTGGCTCCTTCTGTTTCCTCTGACTCCAAGTACTGCTTCCTGTTGGCACAGGAGCCACAAAGAGAGGGATGGAGAGAGAGAGAGAGAGAGAGAGAGAGAGAGAGAGAGAGAAAGAGGGATGGAGAGAGAGAGGGAGAGGGGGAGAGAGAGAGAGGAAGGGAGAGGGATAGCGAGAGAGGGAGGGAGAGAGAGGGAGAGGGAGAGGGAGAGAGAGTGAGGGGAGAGAGGGAGAGAGAGGAAGGGAGGGGGAGAGAGAGAGAGGTAGGGAGAGGGATAGAGAGAGAGGGAGGGAGAGAGAGGGAGAGGGAGAGAGAGGAAGGGAGGGGGAGAGAGAGGGAGAGGGGGAGAGAGAGAGAGGAAGGGAGAGGGATAGAGAGAGAGGTAGGGAGAGAGAGGGAGAGGGAGAGAGAGCGAGAGCGAGAGGAGAGAGGGAGAGAGAGGAAGGGAGGGGAGAGAGAGAGAGGGAGGGAGAGAGAGAGAGAGGGAGAGGGAGAGGGAGAGAGAGCAAGAGGAGAGAGGGAGAGAGAGGAAGGGAGGGGGAGAGAGAGGGAGAGAGAGGGGGAGGGAGAGAGGGAGGCAGAGGGGGCATTGGAGAGAGAAGAAAGTGATGAAAACAGACATGGACACAAACCCATAGGACTGGACACACACAGAGACACTCTCTAACTCTGTCTCTCTATGCCTCTCTTTCACACATACACTCACACACACACACTCACACGCACACACACACACACACACACACACACACACACACACACACTCACACACACACACAAAAACGCAACTCAACAGTACTCAGCACACACACCCTCACACTCTTACACACACATACACTCACACACACCCATACAAGCAGGCACGTACACTCACACAGACACACACACACACACACACACACACACACACACACACATTGCTTCCTTTGGCATTATGACACAGCATGGAATTTTAGCAAGACAGCATGACTGGAGAGCGAGCTGGCATCTGTGTTAGGGCTGGTTATTAA
>PYXC01002555.1:212500-230000 GCA_015244755.2 Tenualosa ilisha | reverse complement strand
TCAAATGCTGCACACCTTTCTCCACAAGATACCAATAAATAGATGTAGATGTGTGTGTGTGTGTGTGTGTGTGTGTGTGTGTGTGTGTGTGTGTGTGTGTGTGTGTGTGTGTGTGCACATGTGTGCGCAAGTGTGTGTGTTTGTGTGTGTGTGTAGACATACGTACGTGCGTGTGTGTGTGTGTGTGTGTGTGTGCGTGTGTGTTACATTTGTGAGACATAAACAGGTGAAAAGAAAAGTGTTCTAAAGAAGTTCAAGCTGTGTTGCAGAACTATTTTAGTTCATCCATGGAAGCCACGAAACGGGAACCAATTCAATTTAAAAGACGTTTGTGTGAAGTTTTCTCTCATCGATTTGACAAGCCGTACAATAAGCGGGATAATGTATTGTCCTCCTTCAGCATCGCGGTCTTGTTCATCCTGTTGGAGGACAACACATTATCCCTTACATGATGTGTATGATGAATACAGCTGCCCAGTAATACAACGATCCTTTCCCTGATCAGACAGTTTATGTAGATTACGGTGCTGTTATGCGTCCTCTTTATGTAGACTATGGAGATTTTCTGTATCCTCTTTATGTAGACTACGGAGTTTTTATACGTCCTGTTTATGTAGACTACGGAGTTTTTATGCGTCCTCTTTATGTAGACTACGGAGGGTTTATGCATCCTCTTTATGTAGACTACGGTGCTTTTCTGTGTACTCTTTATAGACTATGGAGGGGAGAAGGTGAAACGGCAGAGAGAAAGAGAAAAAATTGAGATCCATAAATACTGAAAAGCCATTGAAGTCTAGTGTGTGTGTGCGTGCGTATTAGCACACATGTGTAAGTAGGTCTCTCTGAAAGAATGTCAGGAAATCAGGGTGTGGGAATAGGTGTCAGAGCAGGTGTTTGTACGTATGTTGTAATCAGCGTGTGTGCCTGTTTGTGTGACAGAGAGCAACAGAGAGAGAGTGAGAGAGAGAGAGCGAGAGAGAGGAGAGATGCATTAAAGCCCCTCTCCTCACAGCAGGGACCAGACAACAGCTCGGTGTAAAAATAGACCCACCTGAGGAGGACATGGCAACAGGGCTTAAACACAACCAGCACTGTTCTCTGCTTTATGTGTGTGTGTGTGTGTATGTGTGTGTGAGTGTGTGTGTGTGTGTGTGTGTGTGTGTCTGTGAGTGTGTGTGAGTGTGTGTGTGTGTGTGTGTGTTTTGTGTGTGTGTGTGTGTGTGTGTGTGTGTCTGTCTGTGAGTGTGCATGATTGTGTGTGTGTGTGTGTGTGTGTGTGTGTGTGTGTTGTGTGTGTGTGTGTGTGTGTACCTTAGCTAGCAGCAGCAGTGTTCGGCTCGTTCGCGTGTCGGCATGGTGATCTCTTAGGTGGAAGAGTTTTGGCGTGAGGATGGCAGGAGCAAAGAAACGCAGAAAGAAGAACCCACTGATGGCCAAATACTTCACATCCTGGACAGAGAAAAGGAGAAACAGAGAGTGAAAGAGAGAGAGAGAGAGAGAGAGAGAGAGAAAGAGAAAGAAAGAGAGAATTAGTTGTATTACTGTGCCATTGTTGCCATTGTACTGCGCCTCACAGATGTATTACTGTGTTATTGCTTTGGCAACACTATATCTAAACAGTCATGCTAATAAAGCACCTTTGAATTTCAATTTGAGACACAGAGAGAGAGAGAGAGAGAGAGAGAGAGAGAGAGAGAACCAGGAAATGGGTGAGGAAAAACAGAACATATAAAAAGTGAGAATCATTCACGAAAGGAAGACAAAGAAACAGGGAGCACAACATCAAGAAATCAAACGTAAAGAAATCAAACATAAAGATGTCACATGTAAAAAAAAAAAATGTAAAGAAATCAAACATAAAGATGTCACATGTAAAGAAATCAAATGTAAAGAAATCAAACATAAAGAAAATCAAATGTAAAGAAATCAAACGTAAAGAAATCAAACGTAAGGAAATCAAATGTAAAGAAATCAAACGTAAAGAAATCAAACGTAAGGAAATCACACGTAAAGATGTCACATGTAAAGAAATATAAAAATATACAACATTTAAGCCCAGTGAAAAGGTATGCCATGAGTGGGTATGTATCCTGGCATTAGGCACAAGTAGTGATCACCTGTTTACCTCACTGGGAACTCTCTTGGCTAAAAGCATCTGATTAATACTAGAACACGAGTACATTCACTCCAGTTGGAAGTATTGGACGCAAGAGGGAACAGGAACTAAAAGTCACCTCTGCTGTTTTGGACAAAGGAAAGGATGCAAGAGAAATAGGGACAAGAGACAAATGAGAACATAACAAACACACTCGAGTGTACAAATTAATGTGCACAAATTTATGGGAGTCCTTCTGGCTCAACTTCCCAGCAGTTCCATTTGTTGCTTAGCAATGCTTTATACTGAAAACTGGTTGGAACTATTTTTGGCCTTGGCTTATGAATATAACTAATTTAAATTAGCAAAAGAAAACATGGTGTCGTCAAATTCAACATTTAACATGGTGTCTTCAAATTCAACAAATCAGTATTATTAACTTAGGAATAAAAATGGTATGGTAGTCATGTTAGTGGGCAGTGTGCTTTTGACAAATCAACCAAGTATACACACACACACACACACACACACCTCGTGCTGTGATTCGAGAAACTGCTCCTCAACTCTCTTGTGCAGCTGTTTGAAGACCACCCTCATGACGAGAGGACACTGCGTCACTGAGCCCACGATGGCCTCCATAATGCTACTGAGGTAGGCCTGGAGCAAGCCCACACTGCTCTCCCGCACCTCAGCCTCCGACACCGAGCCTTTGAAGGAGATACGTCTTGGGGGTTACAGGAGTGGTGGGAGTAGCGTGGGACGGAAAGGGGGGTCAGGAGAAAAAAAGGAGAGTGGTTAAAGAGATGATTGGGATGAGAAAATGGCTGGCAGTGACTGGCTGACTTGCTGTCTTCACTGGCTAACAAGTCACTCGTCGTAGCAGGCATCAAGGATGACCTAGCTAGGTAGTTAAATCAAGCGCCATCTTTTGTTTACTTCATCGTTCAGACATCACTTGCAAGATACCACAAGCTGATTTCATAATTTCATGGCACTTTGGACGCTGAAGGCAGCATGAAGTATGGGCAAACCAAATGTGACAAGATAGAATAACATAGAAAGTACTAGAAATGCGTTACATGCACCACATAAGCTAAAGAGCACACAGGGAGCAAGAGCAATCAATAGTAATGCAGGGATATAGACTCTAAAACCGGACATGTATGAAATATATCAAACCTGTAAGATAAGTTACCTTAAAACTGATTCAAGTCAACCAAATTTTAAATGTGAGCTAGTTAGCATAAGAGAGATAGCCTAACATTCTTGCTGAGTGCTAACATGGGAAGGTAGTGTAATACATCATTGGTATTGTCATAAAAAAACACGGTTCTTAGAGGATGCCTTCACCTGAAAATGATTTCTCTTTGAAACACTCAGAGATATCAATGGAAATAGAGAGTTGACAGAGAGAGAGAGAGAGAGAGAGAGAGAGAGAGAGCACTATACCATTCTGACAAAGTACAATAGCACATATAGATAAGATTCTGTCAACTTCAGCACCATGGAGAGCTGCACCTCTGAGACAATACACCAGTAACATAAAATGCACACACATACTCTCTCTCTCTCTCTCTCTCTCTCTCTCTCTCTCTCTGTCTCTATGTCAACATTACTGTTTCTACCAGTTTTTCCTTTGCTCTCTTAATCTATTTCCATTGACATATCTTCAGTTCAGTTCAATACAATTCAAGAAAGCTTTATTGGCATGAACGTTTCAATAACATTATTGCCAAAGCTCACCTGCATACATACATACACAGGTATATATCCACATATACAAGTAGACTCACATGAAGACAATTAAGCTACATATACATTTAAAACCATATTTGAATATTGTAATAAGCAAGATAAAATGCCAAGTGCATAGAACATAGAAGGAGTACATACAGTATAACTGGTAAGGAGTTAGGGTTTTTTTTTTTTTGCCCTTGCTGGATGTCCCTCAGATTATGGCAGGCTGCTACAAATTTTGCAGCTACAGTGGCCACATCCCTGTTTTTTTCCAAGGATTTATGGGAATTGTGCCTCCTTTGTATACGTTGGAAATTCAGGGATGACTGAGCAGAATTTAATGAATGAAGAATTATAATAGTAATAATAATAATAATAATAATAATAATAATTTCTTCATATTTATTGCATTCCATTAGGAAATGCAATTCTGTTTCTACAGCCCCCAAGCTGTAGTAGTAGTGTAGTGTGGGCACAGCCTCTCGTCTCTGGGCAGCCAGGTCTGCCTGTGTCTGTCTTTTCCTATATAACAAGACTGTGCTTGTTCTGTACATCATCAATGTCTTTCTGAGTTCTGGGACTTTTACTGTGCTGAGGTAAGTAGCTGTTGTGTATTCATGTTTTAGGGTCAAATAACATTGTAATTTGGACTGTGTTTTGGTGGCTTCTTTCCAATACGTAATGTAGTTTTTCTTGTCAGTGTTTAAGATTTGATTAGGCCTAATTTGTCAAGCAATTGAGTGGTCCTGGGACTCATCTCGCAATCATAGCATGCAATTGGCTCGATTACACTTTTAAATATTCTAAATACTCTCCAAATTCTAATTGTTAATTCTATTCTAACTGATCTTTTCATGCCTTAAAATGCTCTTTTTGCTCCGTTCCATCATAGCTAAGCTAAAGTGCTTAGGTTATGCCTAAGTACGTGTAATTTTTGTTTGGTCAATTTTGGTGTTGACAGTTTTAAAGATGTTAGTGTTTCCCTGCAGCCCAGATAATTTTTGAAAGATTAGGACCTTGTGTTTTTGTGGATTTATTTTTTAGGCACACTTGATTCAGTGTCCTGCAGCAGAAGTAAAACTTGATTCAGTGTCCTGCAGCAGAAGTAAAGAGCAAACACTTGATTCAGTGTCCTGCAGCAGAAGTAAAGAGTAAACACTTGATTCAGTGTCCTGCGCAGAATAGAGCATGATAGTGTCCTGCAGCAGAAGTCCTCGGACCTGTGGAGTTCTGTAGTGCCTATGCAAATTCATCTAGGTCTATATAAATGTTGAAAAGTGTAAGGGCTAAAACTACAGCCCTGTTGGACTCCCCTCCTTTGGTGGAAGAATTCTGTCCTGTTGTACCCTCTTTTGACAACGAATATTCTGTTTGTATTTAATTGCATCATACAGTTTTCCTCCCACACCAGATCAGTTTATTTAGTAGGCTTTTATGTAAGGTATTATGTTCTGTGAGGTGGTCAACTATTCTTGTCTTAATTATGCTGCAGAACACTTTGCCAAGGTTGCTGTTAACAAAGAAGAGTCTAGCTTGTCACCATTCTTATCTATGGGTGTGAAAAATCCTTAATTCCAGGAGTCAGGGAAGTAATCTGCATTTAATATAAGATTAAAAAGTTTTTGAATAGCCAATTAAAATGTTATATTTAAATTATAAAACATCAGCATCTCATTCAGAATGCCATCTAAACAAGCCTTCCTGCCTTGTAGTTTATGTGGCTTTGCTGCAAGCTCTTTTCAGGTTATTGGGAAATCCAGTGATTTTGATTTTCTTTTCTCTTCTTTCTAGGGTAGAATTATTAAATAGATTTTTTATATGATCCCTCCATACGTCACCATTCTGAATAGACAAGTCGTCATGGGGCTTTTTGTTTAAGTATTTCCATTTGTCCCAGAGTTTGAGTTGATTGCTTCTTCTGTATTGCTTAAGCCATTTCATGTACTGAGCACATACATCTTGGTTGTCTGGTTGGTGCTGTTTTTGGTTTGATAATTTTCTTAGATTTGTTCTCTGCTCTTAGCATTCAGAGTCAATCCACTGGTCACATTTATATTTGCTTTTGTTTGTTTTTAGTTGTGGGCAAATTTGAGATTTGGGCCACATGATTGAAGAGCAGTATGTAGATAAGTAGGTATTCAAAAGTGACTGTGTATCTGGGTGGGCTAACTGACCTTTGATAGCTTCCAGAGCTGTCTCTGCCCCAGCTATAGTTGGGTTTGATTTGGACGTTTTTCTAGACTTTATGAGGGTGTTGGGGGCTTCTGTTCTGTTCAGATTGACTATGGCATCACCTACAGTGCTCTTGCCTAGAGCTAAAAACACAAAAATACTTTATTTGGTCTCTGTATGTGGTTTTGCTTTGTTGCATTTCAAGAAATGCATTCTTGCTTTGTTGCATTTTAAGACATGCATTTCTTCTGTTGCATCAGAAGAAATAAGTAATATAAGATATATATGAGAAAGCATGTATAATATCTCTATCTTTTGCCAATGTATATGACCTAATGACATACGCATTTGAGATTCATATACCAACATAAAACTTTTTTATTTTTTTCTTCAATAACATTATTTTTGCCCATTTTATATGAGGTTGGATATGATCCACTGCTCAATAGGTGTGTGCAGATGAGGCCATGAATTTGCATATGCGCGCTCTCTCTCTCACACACACACACACAGACCTACACTGTAATTTCATATGGCATGTTCCTACAGAATCCATACCAATACAGAGAATGTATATGAAGATGAACAGAGCAGCAGACAAAAGAAGGAAAGAAAGGGGGACACATGTACAATAGGAGGTGGAGAGCTATGGATGAAAGTAGAAGACAGGGTAAATGATGACAGTGTAGGAGTGAGAGAAAAAAAAAGAAAAAAGACAAAGAAAGAAAGAAAGAAAGAAAGAAAGAAAGTGAGAGAGAGCGAGAAAGAAAATAAAGGCAAAACACAATGTCTCTCTAAACTCATAGACAGGAAAATGACGGCAAATGATGAAAATGTAGAAGAAAGATCATGGCCATGAGCGAAAGACGCAAAAAAAAAGAATAAAAAGAAAGAATAAAAGAGAAAGTATGTAAACCACTATTCTGTGTTTGATCTGTGTGTGCTTCTGTAAGGAAGTCTAGCCAGTGCTGCAAAGGGGATTCCACAGGAACACGTCAGAGAAGGAAGAAGTTTCTGGTTGCCTGGCAACAGCACCCAGCATCTCTCCCATAATAATCTCATTCTTATGCCCTCTTCTCGAAGACAGAGGCGGCGCCCTGGTGCCTGATCTGATCTAAGCCACACACACTCAAGCAAACATTTACTTTGTGTGTGTGTGTGTGTGTGTGGTGTGTGTGTGTGTGTGTGTGTGTTTCTCTAACCTGCTGCGGTTGAGGTCTATCTTACAGGGGTCCAGCTCCACATACTTCTTCTCTTCAAAGATTCGGTTGATGATGGGCCTCAGAACCTCGTGCAGATACAACATCCCCACTGCCTGTCAATCACACACACATACACACACACACACAAACACACACACACATATACACATACAGATGAGTTAAACCTAGTCATGTCTAATTCATGTATACTGTATTCTGAGCTACTCACCTTCATAAATTGCTCCATGGCTTTAGATGCAAGGGAGTTAGAGCGAAACAAAGTGTTTGGGTCCGCTGTGTGTGACAGTGAAAGAAAGACAGAAAGAGAGAGAGAGAGAGAGAGAGAAGAGAGAGAGAGTGAAAGAAAGAAAGAGGTATTATAAAGGGTTTATAGAGGGTTTATATAGGGTCAGCAAGGCCTATATATGGTTATTAAATGCTGATAACGCTGGTGATATGGCATTTTAATGAACATGGGAGACAGAGGCTAAATGCAAAGAAATGTTACCAAAGCGTGTAAATGGGACAGATGAGTCACATGAGGCTATTTAGGGAATCTCCTCCTGAAACACTCCATTCACAGACACTACTCCAGCTCACCCCACTCCAACCACACCTAGTGCACTCCCACCCCCAGTGCCTCTTCCCCAGTCACACAGCAGCAAGAAATAAATCCAAGGATGGGAAAAGGAAATGTTGGAAAGGAAGGGAAAGTTGACAAAAATGTGACTAATCACCCTTTTCTTCCTCTCTTCCATCCTCCATCTCCTCTTCCCTCCATTCATTCTCTCCTCCATCCACCCCCTTCTCACCTCCACTCCTCAATTTCTTATCTCACTCACTGTTCTCATCCATTTTAATCTATATCCTGCTCCCACTATCCCCCTTTCTCTCCTCATCACTCTCTCCTTTCCCCTCCTCATTCCTCAGTGTATGCTCTCTTCTCTTTGGTTTCTCCTCTGTCATTCTCTCTTCCCCTTCCCCCTTTCCTCTCCTCTCCTCTCCTCTCCTCCCCACCTGTGTTTGTCTCATCTTTCCCCCATCTGAAGACGCTTCCTGCCTAGTTGCTATGGAGACCAGGGGGAGCTTTATTTGTCAGGAGCCGCAAACAACACAGAGACCCCCACTGTGAATAACAACAAACCAACTAAGTCTAATAAGTATCAAATAAATAAATAAACACACAACAAACAAACAAAGTCACTGACTATGCCCAGACTTACCCAAATAAATGACAGAATACCCAAGACAAATTTCTCTATCTTGAAAAACAATATCTCAAGATAAGATGATAAGACAATATCTCAAGATAAGATACTAAGACAATATCTCAAGATAAGATACAAAGACATGAAACATGACTAAACGTCTATACATGGGCTTGTAGGGAAAGATGCGGCTGTAGGATCGTGGACAGGACTGGACTGGTGTGTGGACGGAAACAGAGAGAAAAACATCATTAGCGCCAAACAGCTTGGGAAACCACGACGACACACACAGAGGAGGAGAGTAATTGGACAGGAGATAAATATAGAGACAAGAGGGCAAATGCTTACACCCACACACACACTCACAAAGAGACACTGACACACACACACACACACACAGAGAGAGAAAAAGAAAGAACTCTTTCAACTCTTTTAAGATTACAGATTAGTAAAAAAGAAGTATATCAGACACATGCACACACACACAAACACACACACAGATATACACACACACACACAAAGGTCCGTACTGGTGTGGTTGACCTCTCTGGTGTTGAGGTAGTCCAGAAACGGCACCACCAGTCCTTGGCCAAGGTAGATCTTCACCAGCGTCATGGCAACATCCTGACGATTTTCTACTGTTGTCACTTCCTCTAACAGAGTCAGAGGGGTGGGGTCCTCCACCTGACAGACAACATCAACCCCCAATCAGATTAAAGAGTGAGACTGTCAGATGACAGTGACGGCAAATCATCTGTGTGCTCCTTAAAGACCTGTTTTAGAGGTGCTGCGTGGAACTGTTTTTGCAAGCAAAACCTTCAAAGGCAGCCTAGAAAGAGCAAGAGATGAAACACCCATCTTGATGTAATGTCAGAAGCAGCTATGCTTTTGGTTGCCTAGATATCCCCAAAAGTTAGAATGCAAAGTAACTAGCCCTGAGCCTGCTCACTTACAGTTCCTTATATTAAAACTGGCTTGTATTAATGACCAAACCTAAGATAATGGCCGGGGTCGGAAATATAGACCGAACCGACCATATAACAAATATATAAACACATATATTTATATTAAAAAAATCAGTTGGAAATATTGATTTCTTGCCATATTGCTGTGCATCACAGTAAAGCCTTATATAGCCGACATCTCTGCCACTTTAATGGTATAAATTAAATATCCTTTCCATGCTGTTTCCAGCACTTGTGTGTGTGTGTGTTATGTGTGTCTGATGAAGGCTGAATTAGTAGGTCCAGCCAACAGGACAATTGGAAAATTCTCTGCTCCACGAGGAATCCTCCCTGGCCCAGTAAAGATTGAGAGCCCATGGTCTGGAGTAACACAGAAGTACAAGCAGGGGCCATATGACAGAAAATAATTTTGAGCCCCCCAAACTTCAATTGTAATATTAAAATGTTCTTTGGGGATCCCTGTCAGTACCTGCCCCCCCCCCCGGCATCACCCCAGGGTACAGTACACAAAAGTACAGTACGTCATTGACACCTATTCTGCTTTTTCTAATTCTGTCATCTTCCTTAGGAGTCCTTAGCATCCCCAACGCTGCTAAAGGTGTCCTTGTCAGGGAGGCAGGTGCAGTCACACAGTGTGTCTACGCACGAGCGTGTGTGACAGAAGTGTGTTTGGGAGGCAGACGGGGTGTTGGAAAAATCATGTATAAGTGTGTATACATGTGCATTTGGATGCACTGGAGCAGGAAACACAAAAAAGGAGGCGTGATGCAATTTTATAGTTCAGTATTTATGTATGTAAAAAACTGTACGTTGCTTACACAGTGTGTGTTTGTGTGCCTGTGCATGGATGTGTGTTTGTGTGTGTGTGTTCGTGTTTGTGTGTGTGTGTGTACGTCATCACTCGCCTCTGCGGGTGAGATGACAGACTCTACCAGCAGGTCTATAAGGGGCTGGTAATAGACCGAAGGGAGGATCCTCTCTTCAGCTAAACGCACCTTCAGACGCAACGCTCCCAACCTACCACTGGAACAGAGAGAGACAGAGAGAGAGAGAGAGAGAGAGAGAGAGAGAGAGAGAGAGAGAAAGTGAGGGAGATGGGTGAGAAAAAGAGAGGGGGTTTGTGGGGGGTGAAGGGGAGACAGTGACAAAGAACACTCTTTGTGAGACACAGAGAGAGAGAGAGAGAGAGAGAGAGACAGAAAGAGAGAGAGGGAGACAGAAAGAGAGAGAGAGAGAGAGAGGGAGGCAGAAAGAGAGCTACCAGTGTCGTGAGAGGATGAGTGTGCATTATTTGCACATTATTAGCGGTCCTGTCCAAAGCTGTGTTTACTATGTGTACTGCAGCAAAGGTATGTTGGCACAGATGGTATGTTGGCACACAGGGTGCCATGTTGGCGTCAAGGACATGCTGGCCAAGCTGTGCCACACACTGATGAATGTTAACAGCTCATCCACCCAATCATCACCTCAGCCCCCACATACATACACAAACACACACACACACACACTGTTCAGCGCTACACACACACACATACACACTGTGTACAGCATTACACACACACACACACACAGATACTTTAGATAAATACTGACTCATTTACTAATGAGCTCCTCACATTTAGTGTCAAAATCTTTCACCCTCAATCACATACTACACACACACTACACACACACACACACGCTTCACTGTCAAATAGCCTCCCACTGAGCAGCTTGTGGGAAGAGTGTGTACTTGTGAGTCACGACTTTTCAGAAGTTTGCTGCCGAGAAGCATCAGAAGAGCACATAGAGAGACTCTTGTACACACACAAACATGCGTGCGCGCGCACACACACACATACACACACACATTACAAAGGGTCATACACTCCCTAACACACACACACACACACACACGCGCACTCATAAAACTTGTGAAAAATTACAGCCTCACAAAGACATTCTGCACACACACTAGACAGATAATGCTGAAGGATCAAACACCAAACTCTAAAGCCTTATTTTACTTAGAGACATCAGAGAGACCTAAAGCTTCGTGCGCGCACACACTCACACACACACACACACCCCCACGGGTCCTTTTCTCATCGCCACCAGATTCAGCTCCTGTGTTATTACAACACACCAAAAGTGTTATTAATGTTTTATAGAGTGTCCATAAGTACCAAGGAGCCTGTCCATTTCCTTAAAGGGAAAATCACGTGTGAATCAATCAATAGCCCTGTTGTTCAAGGTCACTGAGTGCTGTCTGTAGGAAAAAGACCCAGAAAATTTGATGAAGCATAGACCGAATAATGAACCAATAACTAATGTTAACTAAATGGGGCATAACGACATGAAACTTAAAGTGAGTTTCTGTGCCCCATCCAGTCAATGTTAGTTATCGATTCACTATTTGGTTCACTATTCTCAGACAACAGGGCTATGGACTGATTTACATAAACACTGAATAGCATAGACTAAAGGTGAGTTAATGATTACAATAATTAAGAACAATACAAATACATTTTAAAAGGATCTCTGTCTCACTCTGTCTCCGTCTTACCCTGCATCATCCTCTGTGTTGCCCAGGGGCAGCAGTCGGAACCAGCCCTGCAGTGGAGGGGTTCTATGGAGGCAGGCCAGCGGAATCTCCACCTGTCGTCATAGAAACCATATTTGTTCAGAACCAACACAGACAGCAATTCAACAAGAGCCCCACAGAACACATTCCCAGAACCCATTTACAATTCTAGAAATTCAACAATATTCCCACTGACATGATTTGAGTCCCAGTAATGATGGATGATGACATCCAGGTGCTTCCAGGTTAGTGGCATAGAGATTATATTTTGGCAGATTGGCTGTATTGATGTAATTTAGGACTAATATATAACTGTAACTGAACTATCAGATATTGCTACACCTTGCTCACAGTGCTTGGTGTGATTCCAAAAGCAGTTTTGACTTTAATTTCGAATGTGGAATCCACTGACAAGTAACAAGGCATCACCATATTAGACACAATCCACGTAAGGCTTTTGTCCTGTTTAACCTGTTTTTGTCCTGTCTACATGATTTACTCAGTCAAAAACTTGACTTATATCTCAGCTTCACAGGTTAAAACATTGTGGAGGCTATTTTCAAGGGATCCCTTACCATCATTTCCAAATCAAAGGCCATGTCCTCACCTTGCCCAGGAAGTCATTCTTTCCCACCATGTCCCAGTCCCAGACCTCCAGGGTCACACAGCCCCCCTCCTCCTCCTCCCCCTGGTCTAGTCTCAGCTCCAGAGTCTCGCCCCAGTGGGGGAAACGAGTCTTCTTTATGATCTGGACACACACACACACACACACACACACACAGAAACACACACACACACACACACAGACATTCAAACATATAAATAAACAGCAAAACACACATATGTAGGAAAACACTCATCAGCAGAATGCACTCTTCCCACTCCTGTCTTTCCTTGGCGTGCACACACACACACACACACACGCACACACGTGCACACACACATACATGTACACACACTCCTCACCGAGGTCTCCGCACTGTGGTTGTTGTAAAGGATCCTGGTGAAGGGGTCTGAGGTTCCAGAGATATCCCTAGGGGCCAGATCTCTATACAACACACACACACACATTAATAATTTAGAATGGAAACATGCACCAACATGCCTGATTCATTTAAAACATAGGCGTACACAACATATTAATTTGCACCTCTTTCCATCACACACACACACACACACACACACACTGACACACACACACACACACACACACACACACACACACACACACACACACACACACACACACACACACACACACACACCTGTCACACACACACCATCAAAAGACAATCCCAGTCCATGAAAAAAGTGCAATGCCCCTTGCAATATGCCATCTAAATATTTCATCTGATTAATTTGTCCAGTGTCTGGCTGCTTGTTTGGCAGTGGCAGGCAGGCTGTGTGTCTGGAAACGTGTTTGGCATCACAGCCGATATCTAATATCATTGCAGTGCCCCATAATATCATCTAGACTAATTGAGGTGTCAGCATAGGGACAAATTAGCCAGGTTAGCAGCGCTGTGGTACCTCCGTTCAATACTGAACCACCACTGACATGGTGTCACAAATGACGTCAGGGTTCTCTCTGAAAGTGGAACTAGAAATTCAAGTAACCAATCAGTGGGCAGAAACAAAAAAGTTCAAAGAAAGTGCCCACCCACGGCAAAGTAAATGTGTGAGTGGAGTGACACACTAAGATAGTCAGCGGCATACCTGTGTAGCCTACAGGCTATTGCCCAGTGTCTATATGCTAAACACATTGCTACAATTACACTGATACCATCACTACGTGTATCACTAGGTCTCTGCTCAGTCACGGTTTGATTGATTGAACCACTGTCATACCAAACAATCCTTAAAAAGTAGGCCCTACAATATTTCATTACAGAAAACATACAAAACTATTGATTAAAATCATTGATTAAATTAGAAAAACATGAAATAATTTATCAATCCCAAATTAGCTGTGGATGAACATGGGTTGAATTTTGTTGGTAGTGAACACAGGGAAATTTTGGGAGAAATGGTTCATATAGTCTGCAGCTGCTGTCAAAGGCCACAGCCTGCACCTCCAGTGCGCGGGCCCTAATTAGCCTTCTTGAAAAGGGTAGCGTGTCAGAGTAAACTTGCTCTCTGGATTCCCATTGATAATAAGCTACGTAGCATCACCCAGAATTTATTGTGAATGTGATGACTTCAAGATTGCATATGCCTACTGAATTTGGCTTGTAATATGTATGGGAAAAGGTAGCTGTGACTGTCAATGTTGCGTCAAGAAATGGTAAGTTAGGCAAATTATGTTCTCCTCTCTTTGTCAAGTCAGTGGCATGATAACGTGAACCAAAACGTTGGGAAATTAATATAAAAACGCCAAGCTGGACAGGAGGATAGGTGCTGTGTCAACACTTCAGAAATCACCTTCCATCTACCTGAGTAGCTTATTCCACTTTTCATCCAGACTGATAAACTCAGTAACCTTGATCCTTATTCTGTGCGATCTGTTGTGTCTTGCTGGCTCCCACAAGAGGGTGATTAGTCACACAGACATACCATAACTGCTGATAATGATGCACAGTATTAATAAAGCCCAACTTGCAGATTCACATTATGAAATAACCAGTAAAACAACAGCATTTAGATCTGCATAAAAACACTTAGGTGCGCAAACGCTGGTTAGAGGTGTGCGTAAATGCCATTTTGAAATTTAGGAGGTGTGTAAACGGCGTTTACGTGCGTTTACGCACCACTACACCCCTGTTTGCAATGAAGCGTGTACTGGGAACATGGAGACTTTCAGATAATATTATGTGCCGTTGTGTCAAACGTTTGTGCTCCAGATGCCACTGCAATCCGACGCTTCAATGGCACCTCAGTAATCTAACGTGGACACAAAATATTTGGTATAAACACGTGGATGGAGGACATGGAAAGAGATCAATCTCACTCCAAATAAGCTTATTTATATTTACCCGGCTTATTGTAAACACAGTCAAAGGCCCGTCTCAAGCATGCCTGCAAATAGCATTTACACACTAATCCCCATACAAATGACTGTTCTGGATGGCAGCCATGAGTTGCTGATTTGTCCTGTCCTTTCCTGTCCGCACACACACACACACACAATTCAATGTCATTTGTACCAATTCACACTATGTTGAGGACTGCATCAGACTGGTCTCTGCATAGGACTGCATAGGACTGCTCATTTGTAATGTATTCTTTGAAAATGAAGGTCAGGCCAGAAAATCTGAGACAGACAGAGGCTTTGCCAAGAGGGGGAGGAAAGGAAATGGACTAGGGACAGAAACAGCCATTCACTGTTAGGGAAATATAAATGGATCTTTACCAACTCCACCGTCAAAGGATGGTCCTTCCTTACCTATTCAGGTGGACTGACCCTGACCCTGACTTATGCATGTCATGTGACCGGCAAAGTTATGAGTAATATCATGACTGATTGACTTTAAAAGATGCTTCTACCTGAGGCAACAAGGACTTGTAGCTCAAGGTTATCTGGTTAACTGCAGGTCCTCCCTGTTCCAACAAGCCCATAGGGACCTGAGGAGGTAGGTGAGGGAGTGTGTGTGTCTCACCTGAGGAGATAGGTGAGGGAGTGTGTGTGTCTCACCTGAGGAGATAGGTGAGGGAGTGTGTGTGTCTCACCTGAGGAGATAGGTGAGGGAGTGTGTGTGTCTCACCTAAGGAGGTAGGGGAGGAAGCATTTGTATCTGTCTCACCTGAGGAGATAAGTGAGGGAGTGTGTGTGTCTCACCTGAGGAGATAGGGGAAGAAGCATGTGTGTGTGTCTCACCTGAGGAGGTAGGTGAGGGACTATGTGTCTCACCTGGCCTGGATGACGTGGCAGCGGAGGCAGGTGCGCTGGGCTTCTCTCTGCAGCTCCAGCTCCAGGTGGATCTCCCCCTGCACCTCCTCGTCTGGGTCCACCCGCGTCAGGTTCAGCCAACTGTCCAGCCCTGGACACACACACACGCCACATAAAACAGGTCAGTTCAGACACACACACAGTCACACACGTTAGAAAAGACACACCCATACAATCAGAGGACTGACTGCACATGTGATACACAGAAAGGACATGTGACACATTGGATAGACATAACGGGAACAACACTTACAGCGCATACACACACACACACACACACAATAGGTGAGACAGTCCTTAGACAGGACAGTTGAGAAAACACACAACGCAACACACACCTTCAACACACACATTGCAGGTGAGGAAAGCACACAGGACAAGTTCATTCTTAGTGGACACACAACACACACACACACACACACACACACACACATACCTTTTCAAAAGTACATGTCTCAACACAGCATACAGGGGACACCTACCATACACAACCACAGGAATGGACCTCTCTCCAAACCTGATGCAAATTTGCCTGGTAATTTTGTATATTTTGCGTGTATTCAGGAAATATTGGCTAAAAATGGGTCTATGCCTTCTCATCCACTCTGTTAGGCAAATAAATAAGTAAAAATAAATAAATAAAAACAACCTAATCAAGGGAGGAGTTGAGAACAGCTGTGGGCACAAAACTTGAGGTTGTCAAGGAAACTGAAATGAAAAACACGTAATAAAACCTCAACAAATGCAATTTGCAAATGAGTTTCCATCAGGCTTGTGGCATTAAAACCCATGTGGTATAACAGCCTATGCAAATCAGCAGTCAAACTATCAATCAATTAATCAATCAATCAGGCTCAAGGAAAATTAGTTCTTCAAAAACAAAGCATTTGCCTAAAAACGATGACACTGAGACAGAACAGGTGCATGATCAAGTTAACAAAAGAAGGCCATCAAGATGGCTGTGGCTGAATCCCAATGCCCCTCCTAAGCACTAAGCCCTGAACGCTCAAAGACTTAACTGGCATGAATCAGCTTCCAAAGTGGCTAACTTGTGCCAGTTAAGTTTTTAAAGGTGCAGGGGACTGGGCGGGGAGTGGCATTGGGATTCAGTCAGTATGCACAGAGAAAGAGGATTCAAATAGAAAATAACTAGAAGATGGCCATGACAGTGCATGCCAGTTAGGAGCTCAGAACAATAGCAAGAGTGACGCTTGTGAAGGAAGTCAGATCAGTAGTGTGTCACCAGTGATACGTAATGAGCGGCCTCTGCTCAGATGCCCTGTGATTCACAGGGGCTTTAAATAGCCCATTTGCCCCCCCTGCCCATGGGGGGTACTGGAGGAGTAGGCGATAGCAGGGATTGGAGGGATGGGGGAGACTGGGGGCAGACCCCCGACTGGCACCAGCCCCATTTACACACACATGTACACCGGTGACATCAGCACCCCCAGTATCCCATGATCCCGTGGGTGAGAGGGTGACTCAGCGCTGACAGCTTGCAATGATTCATGGGAGGCAGCTGCACTTTGGGGCAGAAGGGCTGTTTTTTTTTCCTTATTCTTTTTTTTTTTAACTTTCGTTTTCGTGAGAGTGAGATGTCACATGTCACCAGCTCCATTTTGTTAATGATTCAGCAAGTACCACCTGGCTCGACACTCTTATCTCTACAAAC